>CAUYQV010181001.1:0-16576 GCA_963574575.1 Galagoides demidoff
TCTATGTTAACCAGCTTGATGAAAGTATTTCAAATTGTATATGAAAACACTACACTGTACCCCATGTTTGCATTAATGTATACAGTTATCATTTAATAATAATAAACAAGAAAACATAGTTTTAGAAAATCTATTCATATATTTACCATGTCTAATGTGCATCATTCATTCCTGTCTCCAAGTTGCTGTGTGATACAATTTTTCTTCATCCTGAAAAATCTGTCTTTGTTACTTTAGTGCAAATCTGCTAGTAATGAAATATCTCAGCTTTCATGTATTGAAATGTGTTTATATCATCCTTGCTTTTGACATATAATGCCCTTGATATGGAATTCTGGGTTTGAATTTTTTCCCCTAGCACTTAAGACATTTCCTTAGAGCAGTGTTTTTTCAACCTTTTTTTAATCTCACAGCACACTTGAAATTATAGTTAAACTTCCACAGCACACTTAAATTATGTTGATCAAAAAACAAAAAAGAGTAAAACAAACATGAACTTCTTTAAAAATTAACAGTCTTTAAAAATTTTCTCAGCATACCTAAGATCCTCTCATGGCACACCAGTGTGCTATAGCACACTGATTGAAAATCACCACTTTAGAGTCTGGCATCCACTGTTTCTGATGAGAAGCCTGCTGTCACTTGTATGTTATTCTCCATGGTGTAACTTGTCTTTTTAGTTCATTTGGTAATATTTAAAGTTTTCTTTGATTTTGGTTTTCCATAGTTTTTCTATGTTGTGCCTAGATGTGGTTTTCTTCATATTTACCTTTTTTGGGTTTACTGAAATTCTTGGCTCTATAAGGAGATATTTTCACCATCTTGAAAATCTTTAGCCATTATTTTTCCAAAAGTTTTGCCATTAGTCTGTTTCTAATTGTATATAGGTTTTATCATTTGATGGTCTCTGAGAGATTATTGAGGTTCTGTTCACATTTGTTCAATCTACTTTTTTTCTCTATAGTTTGGATAATTTCTCCTGATATGTCTTGAAGTTCACAAATCTTTCCTCCAGTCTTCAATATGCTAAAAGGCCATTTGGTGTGGCAATAATGAGAAATAGATTCCACTTGGAGAACAGAACTCCAGTGGGCTTAGGCGTCAATCCAGAGTCCTGTACTTTCTCCCTCTAATCTTGACCTCAAATATGGTGGTAGAGTACACAGAGGTTGGCTGTGAAATGTGTTTTGGGAATAGTGTGATATTCATAAGGTTTTGAGGGATTCTTTTGAGTAGTTTTGTAATTTCAGTTAGTAATAACATTAAAAACCTTATGGAAACCACAAACTCTCATTCTAGAAACATGCACACATTCACAAATTTGACAGTTAATGGACTGTCTGCAGGTCACTGATAGCTTTCAGGTTAGGAACAGACTGGAGGCATCTCAGAACATGGACATATATATTTCCTGGTTACCTGATACTAGAGTCTGTAAGTGTGCTCAGGGGAGGAATGACATGGTTCTGGAATACAGAGGAACCCAGGAATGAAGAAGAAGCAGGCAGCTACTTACCCTGACAACATTCCTTGGCTTTACCCTGGCTTGGTGCGTTACAGAACTCAGCTGCCTCTCATCCTGACAATCAAGTCAGAAATGATTGGTTGTAAAATTAGTTTCAGCTCATTATTATCCACCTTTGTCTCAGATCACACATATGGCTTATTTTCAAGACTAAAATCACCCTAACTGAACTTGCCAAACCATCAACATACTGTATGCTCATTAGCCACATCCTTCCCAAATACTTCATTGATATTTTGAACTGTGAGGAATGTGTTCTACAGTGAAGCTTATATTTGAAAATAACACAAATTTTTGACCTATCCATGATTTCACAAAAATTGCTTTAAAAAAATTTCAAAAGATAACCATAAGCCAAAATATGTTTGAAAGAATGAAGATGTACCTTCACAATAAAAATAAAACAAGAAGTATCAAGGTGAAATGTCAGAGATATCAATGGTCAAACCTAGTATTTAAGGGAATTAAGTACTAATAACCTAATATTAGATTTCTTTAGTTTTCATTTACTAATCTTTCTGTTCTAGGATTCCACATGACATTCAGTCCTTAGGATCCCCCAGATATGACAGTTTTTCAGACCTTCCTTGTTTATGATGACTTGATAATTTTAAGGAGTACTAGTCATATGTTTTTGAAAAAGTCCCTCGATTGATGTTTTTCTGATTTTTTTTGTGTGTGTGTGTGATTGGCCTGGGGTTATGAATTTTAGGAAGGATGATCACAGAGGCAAAATGGCATTGTCATCATATATGGCATGATGAGAAGCAAGGGTATGTGCTATCAACTTGACTTATCACCATTGGTACCAACCTTGATCTCTTGGCTGAGACAGCATTTGTCAGGATTCTCCACTGTAAAATTACTCTTTCCCCTGCTAAGTTCTTGGCAAAGGTCATCCTGTGTAGCCCACATTTAAGAAGTTGCGAGTTATAGTCTCCCTTCTAGAGTGCTTAGTCTCTTTCTGAAATAGGTTTTCATGTTAAGAAAAATAAAGATATTAAATGACTAGTTGCAAGAAGTTCATCATGACATCCAACATTAAAAAGTTATTTATTTACCTATCCCATCTATTAAATTATATTGATATACACATATTAAATAATGTATACAATATTTTATTTACTAAAGGTGAGGTTTTTTAGATTTCCTCCAAAGGACTAAGAAATATATAATTTTCAAGACTTAAATTCTATAATTTCTTCTGAATATCAAATCTTCATAGAATGTTGGCTTGAAAGAAGGTTACATAGTATGTTGGCGAAAGTTCACTGTGATGTGTCTTTGGGATGAGATTAATTTCTCCACTTTAGAAAGATAGAGTTTGGACTTGGGATACGACTTTCTCTACCAATGAGTAAAAATGCACTAAAAACAGGGTAACATGAAGAAATAAAGTCTGAAATGTTCGACAACTGATGTCTTTTTTTCATTGTACTTAGGTAAAGGCTGTGGCAGGAGTTGCTTAAATAAAAAACAAGGAAGCAAATCATAAGAAGAAGAACAGATTTAATGGCTCGGGTCTCATAGGAAGCTCTAGAGGAAAAGTTGTTGCTGTGAAGATGTTGAGTATTTTTCTGGTGTCTATAAAGGAAAATCATAATGTAAACATTGGCCCAACTCATGAGAATGAGAAAAATTAGGTCTCTGAATGTGATAATACTCATGTTAAAGACTGTAATTGCGTTATCCATGAGTGGTACAGTTAAACACATTTTTACTGAAAAATTTTTGGTGACACTATCATAATTGATTGCATCAATGAATGGCACAAGCCTGACATAGATGAGACTGTTGAGGACCCAGAATGTGAGAAGAAGTGTTGTGGTATATTTGTGCATCCTGTCTTTGAGCCATGTCCACCTGGATTTGCTGGGACTGATGGTGAGGGCCTGGATCACGCTTAGGAGACTTGTGGTACAGAGTGAAAGTCCCCGAGATACTCTATATAGAAATTCAAAAACTTTACACCCAGTATAATTCAAAAGATTTTTAATACTGAAAGATTTCATTGCGAAGGGAGTAACTTTGCTGAAAAGTGTCATTATGTTACTAACAGATAAATGAAGGAAGATCAAGTCCATGGGCCTCTTCTGTTGGGGACATACCAAAAAGATGTAAATATGCATCAGGAGTAGCAGTAAGTTCCCCAAAATCCCAATGCCAGTATGAAAGAGGAAAAAAATTTCCATAATCATGTCACTGGGAAGCATGCTGAGAAGGGTACAAATATTATACACATTAGCTTGAAAAGACTGAGGAAAGTAAAAATTAAAATCTAAATTGAAAGCAGAGAGCAAGAGGATATATGTCTAAGGCAGAAAGGGTGGTTTTCATGATTTTGTGTTCTATGTAGTCTGTTTAAAAGGAAATAATTAATAGGATTAGAAATGTCCCATGTTGCAAAAGTCTGTGATGATTAGTTATCCCCAGTAATATTGACAGGCAATTTTGGGTATGATGTGGGCCAATAGAAAATAAGGAGGATTTCTATAGCAGACAAGCCTTGATTTATGATGGACATTTATTCAGCAGTAACAATTACTCTCCCTCCAGTGTGCAGAATAAAATGAGAAAAATCAGGTGGGTTTTGACCCAGGGTAACAGATATATTTGATAGGATTTTTTCATTAAGACAAATCAATTTGTCTGTAACAAATTACAGTGGAGTGTAGCAAAAAAAGTCTTATGGATTAAAATGCTCACTAATGCACTCCTTGTCTGACTGGATGAAGATGCTCAGTGTATATTCTGATGGAAAACAATGGAACTGATCACAATAATGTCAAAACCAGCAGTGCCAGATTCATACTTTTAAATTTTCTTAAAAATATCAGGAGGCTGCAACAGAAAAGTAGAAATGAGAAATTAAAGGAAATTTATGGAATATTTATAAGCAATCAAAAATGTTAAAAACTTAACTTTGTTATTAAATCAATGACAACTGAAACAAAACCTTTTTGCTTATCAATTTGTCAAAGATTCCAAATTAATCTGCTTCAAAAATCTAAGTATCCAGTTAGATAATAAATTGCCCTGTAATGCTGATGATGGTTAAGTGTTCATAGCTGCTGAAAGGAAATTTACAATATATATTAAGAATGTTGAGGACAATTATGTAAAATAAACAACCTTCACATAATCAAATTATAACCCTTTAGAAGATAGAAGGGCAGAGAAAACTACATTAACAATAGCAATAAAACACACTTAGGGATAAACTCAGTAAGAAATTTATGAAGACTATAAGAAATAAACCTATAAAATATTCCTAAAAAACATAAAAGTAGATATGAACAAATGGAGAGACATTGGATAGAATATCATTTAGCATATGTAAAGTTAATGCAATCTCAATTAAAATAACAATAGTGGCTTTGTTGGTTGCTTTTGTAAATCTAGATAAGTTGATACATGTACTGCAGATCATAAGAAAAATAAACACAAGGCTAGGAAAACACTGGAAATGAAAAGGTATGAGGGAAATTGCCATTACCACATATTAGACCAACAGCAAAGGTTGAGCAAACATAACAGAATAACAATGGCACATGACTAGACAAATCAATGAATGAAATTAAATTAAAATCAAGCACATAAATTAAAAGTCCAAGTATTAATGGAAAATCCATAAGTCATAAATTTCATATATCAAGTCTCTGGGCTATAAAAAGGACTTTTGAATAAATGTATAGTCATTTACTTTTCCATGGTATAGTCACTTGGAGAAATTAGGTCAGTTTTTCACACCATATGTAAGAATAAACACCATAATCACAAGAAAAATAAATATACAGAAAAAAACCAAGCACTATTTCTCTGTTCTGACTGCTCCAACTCTTAATTGTTTGGGAGCAGTGCAATCTAGAATTCTCCATTCAATTGTCAAGTGCTTCCTACTTCCTTACCTATCTCTTTTTGGACTCACAGGGTCTTACCTTGTCTACTTGTGCATATGCAGCTCACCATATAACCTGCAGGGAATGACCCATAGGCAATTTTCTGGAGATGCTTCTCTACCCTGCTCCTTCCTCTCTGGGGTCTTGCTTCATAAAATCCAGCCACTTCAAAAGCTCCCACATCTGATAGGGTTTGCCAGAAGACTTCTGCTCTATATTTGTGCTCCATTTCTTTATTCTGAGAAGTGACCCCAGGCAATAACTCTGTGTGAATGTGAAATGTGTTTCACCTTTACAGTTGACCAGGCTCTGTGCCTCATGCTCATAATCCTAGCACTCTGGGAGGCTGAGGTAAGTGGAGTGCTTGAGCTCATGTTGAGCTCAGAAGTTTAAGACCAGCCAAGCAAGAGCAAGATTCCATCTCTACTAAAAATAGAAAAACTAGCCAGGTGTGGTGGCAGGTGCGTAGAGTTCCAGCCACTGGGAGGCTGAGGCAAGAGGATTAATCAAGCCCAAGAGTTTGAGGTTTCTGTGAGCTATGATGCCAAGGCATTCTACCCAGGACAATAGAGTGCACTCTGTCTAAAAAAAAAAAAAAAAAAAGGAAAGAAAGAAAAAAAAATTACAACTACTACTATTGTACTATCTACTATTTTTCAAAACTTATAAATAGTTGCTTTATTTTTTTCCCTTTTGACAGTTATTTTTGGTGGAACAGTAAGACTGACAACTATTACTGGGTCATGGTTGCATCCTTCTCTTTGTCTTTTTTTTTTTTTTTGCTATTCTATTTATAAGCTGAAGATATCATGCTATTTATTACTGCAGAATTTTCCATAATTTGAATTCGACTGTTTCCTCATGGCTTCATTTTATTTGTCCCTTCATATATATAGCTATTTGGCATAAACTTTTCATTATATCTTCAGGCTTGATTATATTTTATTTTTCTTTTTTAAGAATATTTCAAATATTGTACTGTGTACTTCCTTTGGCAGCAAAACAGAAAGCACATATTGTCTGCTTGCTATTAAAACTGATTATTGAGGCTTGGAGCCTGTGGCTCAAGCCGCTAAGGCGCCAGCCACATACACCTGAGTTGGCAGGTTCAAATCCAGCCTGGGCCTGCCAAACAACAATGATGGCTGCAACCCCCAAAATAGCCAGGAGTTGTGCCTGGCACCTATAGTCTCAGCTACCTGGGAGGCAGAGGCAGGAGAATTGCTTGAGTCCAGGAGTTGGAAGTTGCTGTGAGCTGTGATGCCACAGCACTCTACCTAGGGCAACAGCTTGAGGCTCTGTCTTAAAAACAAACAAATAAAAAAACCTGATTGTTGGGCCCACGTGTTATTAGCCTGAGTCATCCCTTATGAAGTTTCTCATGAACCTTTAATGGTTTAGTATCTATTCATGTTTGTTGTATAGTTGTATTCCTTCATTAGTCTTACAAGATGGTGGTCTTCAAATAGTATCATTTCTCCTATGTTTATTAGTTAAAATATTTCTTCAGTGGAACAGTGATTAGTGAATTTTGTTCCTAAATAGGGAAACTTCAATGAGCAAATGATTAAAGAAAAATGAAAAATTCGCAACTTATACTAAACACAATGGGCTAATTTAAATATTCTATGGAGAGTTCTAAAAGCAACCAAAATATAAAATCCAATACCGAGAGGTAAAAAAAAAATAAGGGATATGATGTTGTAGTTCACAGAAAAAGAAAATAGAAATGAATTTTCCACAATGACAAAACATTTTCATATTTATAATAAGATAAATGTAAATCAAAAGTGTAATCCATTTTTTGACTATAAGAAAGACTAAATAAAAGTTTGGTTCCTCCTTTCTGTTGGTGAAGTTGTAAAGGACACCTTTATATCTTTTCTAAAGAACAGTACATGCTCTTACCATTGAAATCAACATTTCATATTTAATAACTGATCCTACAAATATATTTGTGTATGTGTGAAACTTTGTATTTAAAAAGTTATTTATTTTAACATTTTCTACAGTAGCAAAAGACTAGGAACAGCCCATTAGTTGTGGATTGAATACACAGCAGTAGTCTGGAACACCATTCAGGTTTGAGATCAGACTGTGGGAAGCACATAAGCAGGGAACACCAGAATATCACTGCAAAGGCTTTAAAAATAAAGGGACAGTAGAACCATAGCTCAAGAAATGTACCAGAACTTCATTTTGGACTTACACAGGTTGACTTTTTGCTAAAATAAAAGGTTGAATAGTATCCAGGTTCATGGGAAAAAAGCTCAAAACATCCAGAATACAGTCCTAAATTAGTCACTGTAACAAAAACTACAAAACTATTAGCTTGCACAAGAAAATACAATCTTCAGACACCAACACTGAGATCTGACAAGGATTATCTATTTGACAAAATTTGTTAAAGCAGTTATCACAACAATGCTCCAAAAACAATTATAGACACTCTGGGAACAAATGGAAAATACAAATTTGTAGCAAAGAAATGAAAGATACCACCAAGAGCTAAATGAAAATTTGAGAAGTGAAAAAAATAATAGAAATAATTTAAACTGGATGAACTCAATAGAAGAATGGAGATGGCAGGTAAAATATCAGGGAACTTAAAGACAAATTCAATAAAAATTGTCCTATAGAGACAACTTAGGAGACAAAATAGATTAGAAAACAATGAACAGAGCCTCAGAACCCTGTGGACATATAACAAAAGATATAACAGTCAAATGATTGGACCCCTAGAAAGAGAAAAGAAAGAGTACAAGAATGGAATTTTTGAAGAGTAATGGCTAAAAATGCCACAGATTTGTTTAAATACATAATTTTAAAGATACAAGTTAACCACTAAGTAAGTCCAAACACACTGTGATGAGACTTCTGAAAACTTATAAAAGCCAAACAGAAATATTGCATTCCCTATTAGAGGACAGTTCCAGTGACATCAGAAAATGATAGATGCCAGAAGAAAATTTTCATAATAAAATGTTGATTTAAAGACCAAATTCACTAGAGCTATCACCATGGTCTATCAGTTACACAGTGTGTAACTTTAAGTGATATATGTGATATCTTTGAATTTTGTTTTCTTTATCTTTCAAAGGGTAACTATAATTACAGCTTCCACAATGGATGTGTGAGAATTGATTGATATTTTTTCAAACATTTTATGTATAGTACTATATCTGTCACTGAACAAGATGTATTAGCTCATATACCATTATGATTCTCAAGAACAACAAAGTAACAGTAAGCTAGTAGACCACTATAATTCACTGGAACATGTCCCAGTTTTGTGCATTTTCTATTAATTTTTCATCATGAGATTAATGTTGTAGTAAATATTATTTAAAGTAGTTATTTGTGCTCCTGATTGTTTCTTGGAATCATTTGGTAACAAATCAGCTATGGACCAATGAGTAAAAAGCAGTTTAAGAATTTTAAATACTAAAAAAAAAAAAAAAGAATTTTAAATACTATAGCCAAGTTGCTCTCTGTAATAAGTGAACCACTAATAAGAAAAGAAAAAAGTATAATTGTCTTACTGTGTTTTGGTAACAACTGTTTCATGAGTAAAATAGCTTACTTTGCCACTTTGTCAGGCATAAAGTTTTATAAAACATTCACATCTCAATTTGAAATTGCAATGATTTCTATGTTCCTTGTTTTATTTCTATAAATTATGCCTTTAGCTGTTCTAAGTGGACCATGCAATAATTTACCTCTATATTTCTCATATATTTTAAGTAGTTTCAAAGTTTGTCTTTCTTTTAAATAATGCTTCATCATGCATGAGAAATTTTTAAATGATTTTAATTTAATCCATTTATCTGTTCTGTGTCTTTTTTGATTTGCTTATGAAATCTTAAGATTGCTCCAAATTATGGAATTTCAGTTATAACTTCATCAAATGTTCACCTATTTATTTATTAAATCATAACTATGTACAATTACGGGGTACAACGTGCTGATTTGATATAAAATGTGTAATACTTAAATCAGACTGATTAACATAACCATCATTTCACTTATTTGTTGTGGTAAGACATTTATGCTATACTCTTAGTAGTTTTGAAATGTACCATTGCATTATGCACAAATGTTCACTTATTTAGAATTTGTTTTGTTTTCTAGGAAAGACTGGAAAGCAGCCATAGTTTTCAAATGCTCAAAGAAATGGCAATCTAGCATTTTCTGTCCAATGACATCCTCCAATAAATAGCCTCTTTATAATATTCTTGCCAAATGTTTTACCAGATTTTAATAATGATTTCTTTATTAAATCATAACTGTGTACATTAATGCATTTATGGGGTACAATGTGCTGATTTGATATACAATGTGGAATGCATACACGTAACTAATTAACATAACCATCTCCTTGCAAATTATGTATTTGTGGCAAAAACATTCATACTCTATTTTTAATAGTGGATTTTAATAAATAACTAGTCAAATACAGAATTTGGAACATTCTATAAGAAATTTGGACTGAACTCTTTAAAAGGTCATTATGAAAAAGTGTTTTAAAACTCCAAAGAATCAAAAACAACAAAATTGGGAAAGTGTTCTAGCTTGAAAGAATCAAGTGTCATATTCCTAGTCT
This sequence comes from Galagoides demidoff, assembly GCA_963574575.1. Taxonomy (NCBI): domain Eukaryota; kingdom Metazoa; phylum Chordata; class Mammalia; order Primates; family Galagidae; genus Galagoides; species Galagoides demidoff. The sequence continues at coordinate 10,028 of CAUYQV010181001.1, forward strand.
TCCTTGGAGCTATTCTTTTTGCTTAAATTACATAGACAGGAATATGGAACCGTAGTTGTCTGACAATATCTACCTTTGTTTTGAACTTAATTAACGTTGAGAATATATTAATCTGATATAAATTGTTACATTATTTTATTTTTCTGTCTTAGGTTTATGACAGAACAATTATTTTATTTTAGTGGCAGAACTATCATGTTATAAGATCCAAGTGAGAACTGTGTAATTATAGAGAAAAACTGGCCTGAGGGATAGTAACCCAATTTCAGTGCACAGTCAACCCTTTCTTCACAGGGGCTGCTGAGATGAAAGAACTGGCTCACAGGCACTGCCACACTGTCCTCACTCATAGAGACTTAGACCAGACAGGCACTTACCAAAGGGGACTCTTCCACTCTGTAGCTGCCTCTTCACAAACATAGAGCCTTTGAGAGCAGGTGTCTGGAGAAGAGAGGAGTTCCCCAGATATAGGGAAGGATCCTGGAACAAACTTCCTGGAGCTGGCTGTAATTATCATCTCAGCTGCAGTCTCAGTGACAGTGCCTGCAAAGGGAGTGTCTGATGAGGTGGCAACAATTAAGACCATTTTAATCAACTGTGAGGTTTTCCCATTGAACTGACTAGAGTAACCTGAAAGTTACAACCTCATCATCCACTCAGGGTGTCTTGTGGGACCAGGATGTTGGCAGTTAAACTCCACTGACTTTAAATGGGACCTGAGAGATTATTTTTTTCCTAGGATAACATTTATAGATGAAAAAACTCAAACTTAGAAATGATGAGGAAAGTTTCTACAGCTTATTATAGCAAACCTGACAATTATCAAGGATCTTCCAGCCTCCCAGCCCTTGCTTTAGTCTTGTTTTTTTGTACTGTCCTGAAAACACATGATGAAAAAGCCATTCTACTTTTCTATCCCACCTGCTATCATTCCCAAAGCTGTGTTTCTATTTCTCAAATTCACCTAGACCTTCACTGACATTTAAAGTGTTATTTTGGCTATGCATGGTAGCTCACTCCTGTAATGCTAGCACTCTGGAAGGCCCAGACAGAAGGATCACTTGAGCTAAAGTGTTTGAGATCAGCCTGAGAAAGAGGGAGGTCCCAGCTACTCTGGAGGCTGAGGCAGGAGGATTGCTTAAGCTTAGGAGTTTGAGGTTGCTGTGAGCTAGTCTGATGCCATGGCACTCTGGCAGGGGAACAGAGGGAGACCTTGCAAATAAAAAAAGTTAGTTCAAAATACCAAGCAAAGTAGGCATATTCGCCTAGCTTAGGAACAAAGTGCAATAGAAAAAGTGCTCAAGTTAATAATTAGAAAATGTGAAGAGGAATGATTCTACCCAAAATTGTGATGCAACTATGATAGTTTAAGAATAAACATAGAGAAATATACATAAACTATTAATATATAAAAGATCTAATAAACTTAAAAAATGACATATAATAAAACTTCAAAATCCTAAGAAAATAGATGAAGGTAATGGATAAAAAGATAAATACTGAAAATGCTAAGTGTTGCCAAATTCAGTTTATTGATAGAATTTTAATCAAGGAACTAATATGTTATTGAAAGAGAGATTCTGAAATTTATTTGGAGTAACAGTATAACTAGTAAGTTTTTTTATCATATATATGCTTCAGAAAAATTCATTTCTATATGAGTTATAGCATGTATATGAAATGCATTCTATGTATAAATTATCTTATAATTTATAAGAGTAATAAAAATTATCTTATAAAAAGTATTCATCATAGACATAATTTGATAAAGGAAACAGAACAAGATGAATTAAATTTATCATAGCATATGTAAAAATAAAGTATATGATAACTTGGTTGAAAATTGAGAATAAGTTACTGAATGGTCTTATAGGAACTAAGTAATTATTTGGAGGCTATAAAATTGCCAATTTTTCCATGCAAACAAAATAAATTCTAAATAGTTGAGCAGTTGATAAAATTATAACTGAAATTCTATATTTATTGAGAGGTCTTTGGATTTCATTAGCAAATCAAAAAAGAATAAAAATTTAGTGGATTAATTTAAAATCATTAAAACTTCCTCATGCATCATAAAACATGATTAAAAGAAGAGAAACTCAGCAAATTCAAAAATATATGAAAATATAGGGTTAAATTATCACATGAGGCATTTATAAGTCAATTAAGGCAGAATTCACAGAAACAAAAAATGAAGACTATATAAAATCATCTGCAACTCCAAAGTGAAATGTGAACATTTCCAACAAAAAGAAGTCCAAAAATTGACTCAAGTAATTAAGGAAAGTAAAGACAAAGTCTCCAAGAATCTGGACAAAATTAGAAAGGCTATAACTGAGCCTAAGGAATTGAAGGAGACATTCAGGAAGTTTCAAAACAGCAGAAAATTTTAACAATAGATTAAAGAATTTATGAAGATTACCCCCAAAGAAAATCATGGAAAGAACAAAAATTAAGAAATGGGACCTGATTAAATTAAAAAGCTTCTTCATAGTCAAGGAAACAATCAATGGTGCAAACAGACAATCTACAGAATGGGACAATATATATTCCATGCTATCAATCCAATAAAGGACCAATAACCAGAATCTATAAAGAGTTCAAGCAAGTCAACAAGACAAAAACAAAAAAAACAACCATAAAAAGTGGGCAAAATACAAAAAAGAAGATAGTCTATTGGCCAATAGACATATGAAAAAATCTCAATGTCTCTAATTATCAGGAAAATGCAAATCAAAACCACAATGAGGTATCCACTAACTATAGTGAGAATGGCTTTTATAAAAAAAAAAAAATCCCCAAACAGATGCTGGCATGGATGCAGAGAGAAAGGAACACTGTTGGTGGGACTGCAAACTAGTACAACCTCTATAGAAAGTTGTATGAAGATACCTCAAAGAACTAAAAGTAGACCTACCATTTGACTACTGAATATTTCCCAAAAGGGAAAAAAAGTCATTTTTTCAAAAAGACACATGCACTTAAATGTTTATTGCAGTACACTTCACAATAATAAAGATGTGGAATCAGCCCAAGTGTCCATCAATAAAAGGAGATTAATAAAATGTACTACTATGGAGTACTACTCAGTCATAAAGAATGGTGAACTAATACCTTTTTTAATAGCCTTTATGGACTGGATAACATTTTTTTCTAAGTAAAGTATCACGAGAATGGACAAACATTCCCTATTAAATTGGAACTAATCAATTAACACTCATACTCACACTTGGTAGTAAATCTCCAGGGAAAGCAACCAGGTAGAAGGTGGTAAGATGGGAAAGTTAAATTCATATCTAACAGGTACAATGCACACTGTCTGGGTGATGGGCACGCTTATAACTTTGACTCAAACTATACAAAACCAATTCATGTAACCAGTGTTTATACCCCTATAATATTCTGAAATTAAAAAAAATTTATATTTTATCTCTGACCAGGTAATCCCATTTCTGGCATTTAACCTATACAGCTGTGCACCACATAACAGTGTTTCACTCAACAATGGATTCCATATATGATGGTGATCCTAAAAGATTATAATTGAGCTGAAAAATTTCTATTGCCAAGTGACATAATAGCTGTCATAACATTGTAGCCCAAGACATTACTCCAGGTGTCCTCAAACTATGGCCTGCGGGCCAGATGAGGCCCGCCTAGGACATTTATCTGGACTGCTGGGTGTTTTTGCCACCGCTACCTGTCCTGCTTAGCAGCCAACTCGTTCCGGGGCCTGCAGTCTGGCCCTCCAATGGTCTGAGGGATAGTGAACTGGCCCCCTGTTTTAAAAGTTTGAGGACCCCTGTGGCATGTTCATGGTGAAGCTGATAGAAACATACCTACTGCATTGCCAGTCATATCAAAGTACACCATACACAATTACATTCAGTACATAATACTTGATAATGGTAATATATGACTTATGTAACTGGTTTATGTATTTAATATACCATATCTTTTATTGTTAGAGTGTATTCCTACTTTTATAAAAATAAAGTTAAATGTAAAATAGTCTCAGGTAGGTGTTTCAGGAGGTATTGCAGAAGAAGATATTGTTACCATGGGAGATGAGAACTCCATATATGTTATTGTCACTGAAGACCTCCAGTGGGACAAGATGTGGAGGTGGGAGACTGTGATATCAATGATCCTGACATTGAGTAAGCCTAGGCTAATGTAAGTGATTGTGTCTTGGTTTTTAACAAAAGTTTAAAAAGTTAAAACATACAATATTTTAAAAATGAAAAAGTTTATATGTAGAATAAGGATATAAAGAAAATATTTTTGTACAGCTATATCACGTATTTTCATTTTAAGCTAAGTGTTATTATAAGAGTCCAAAAGTTAAAAAAAGGTAATACAGTTACAAAGTAAAAAGGGTATTGTTCACTAAGACTATTCTATTATTGAAGAAAGAAAAATATCTTTGAATAAATTTAGTGTACCCTAAGTCTACAGTGTTTATAAAGTTTACAGTGGTGTATAGTAGTGTCCTATACCTTCACATTCATTCACTACTCACTCACTGACTCATGCAGAACAACTTCCTACAAGCTCTGTTCATGGTAAGTGCCCTGAAGTGTACATTTTTTATCTGTTCTACTGTATTTTAACTGTACCTTTTTTATGTTTAGAAATACACAAATACTTACCATTGTATTACAATTGCCTACAGTATTTGGTACAGTCATACGCTAGAGAAGTTTGTAGCCTACAAGCAATAGATTATCCCATATAGCCTAAGTATGTAGTAGGCTACCCTACCTAAGTTTGTGTAGGTACACTCTATTGTGTTCATGCAAATATGAAACTACCTAGAGACACATTTCTCAGAATGTATCCCTGTCACCAAGCAGCACATGATTTATAGTAACATAGTTCATTGTCTGTGCCCTACCTAAATACACACATATGAAATTATTTTTATATAAAGTCATTCATTATAAACAACTTAATGTGTTTTTCTTAAGAAATTGATTGAAAGGTTACTGGTGTTTTCACATATGTAACACAATGAAGATGCATAAAGAAACTGACAAGTTAACTAAGTACTGATATATGAAAGTGTCCAGAATACATTGCTTTGTGGGGAAAAAAAAGGAACCCAAGAAATGGAATAGGGCATATAGTAATATTTAATAGTAAACAAACTGTTGGCTAGGAATTAGTATAAATATACCCATATTTGCGTGCATTTTCATAATTAAACAATGGAAGGTTATGCAAACAACTTACAATGAAGGTGATTTCCTGAAGGAGGGAGAGGACACTGGCACAGATGAAGAGAAGGCCTGCAGTAGGATATCTTAATGTATAATGTATGGCTTCAGAAAAGGACTCACCTTTGGCCCTTGCCCCATGCTTGGAGGTCACCCTTCCAATGTCCTGCCCAATAAGAATGTTTACCTCAGGGCCTTGGTCTATGCCACATAGTCTATGCTAACACTATGATTTGTAGTGAGGACCTTGGGCTATGCAGTATCATAGTTTTACCAGAGGGTCTTGAGACTAAGGTCAGTCACATGGAAGCCCAGCCATACCTATATGACAGATCACCAATAAAAACTTTGGACACCAACGCTTAAGTAAACCTCCTGCCTGGCAATACTGTGTCACCACATCTCTCTGCCAGGAGAAGTAAGTGGCATTCATCTGACTTCACTCAGTAAAGCTGACTGAGTTCACACTTGGACTCTGTCCTGTGTGCCTTGTCCCTTTGCTGGTTTTAGTCTGTAATATTATTTACTATAATAAACCATAACTTAAGAGTATGATTCTTCTCAATTCTGTAACTGTGTCTAGCAAATTGCTGACCCTGCAAGTGGTCCTGGGGCCCTCTCAAACAGCAAAATCTTTTAAAGATTTTATAGCTATATAATGGGAGTAACTTATTTATCACAAGAACATTGAAAGCTGGGTTGCAGATACTCACAACACCAAAATGATGTGTGGGTATCTTTTCTACTTTCCATAGTTAGAGAATTCTGTCAGCAGAAAACACCAAAACTACACATAAATCCAGAAATTCTAGATTTCAGATTAGACTAACAAGAACATACTTGTTTGTTTTTTGATCTGCAACCTCTATATTAAAGTGAAATTTCAAAAATTATGAAAATATGAATTACTATTATAGAATAACTTGAAGAGAAGAATAAATAAAAGTATGCATCACTGTTAAAATTCCTAAAATTATTGGCTATCTGCGATTGTGTAAGAAAACACTTTTATTCTAGAGTCTTTAGGTATAAAGGACATGATGGTTGTACTTTACTTGCACATGGTCTGAACAAAATTATGTATCTGTCTATATGTATGGGTGTATACAAACATACTCAGATAGATTGAACAATTTTTAAATAGTGCAAACAAGGCAAAATCTTAACAATAAGTGAATCGAGTATTCATTATACCATATTTATGTTTCCAACTTTTCTGTAAATTTGAAATAATTTTTTTTTTTTTTTTGAGACAGAGCCTCAAGCTATCCCCCTGGGTAGAGTGCCATGGCATCACAGCTCATAGCAACCTCCAACTCCTGGGCTCAAG
>CAUYQV010181006.1:0-35173 GCA_963574575.1 Galagoides demidoff
TTATTCTGGATACTAACCATTATTAGATGGGTAGTTTGCAATTAAAAATTCAGTCACCTTGGGCTATAAACCTAAGTGCCCATCGTCCCATGAATGGATTAATGGTATATGTATACCATGGAATACTATGCAGCCTTAAAATGGATGAATCCCTTATCTCCTTTATGTTTACATGGAGGGATCTGGAACATATCCTCCTGAGTAAAGTGTCTCAAGAATGGGGGAAAAAGTATCCAATGTACTCAGTACTTCTATGAAACCTACATATATTTATTCACACTTTCTTATGAAAGATAGAACACAACTATAACCCAGGATGAAGGAGAGAAATGGAATGGGAAGGGAGGAGGTGGGGGAGGTTTGGCAGAGGGAGGGTAAAAGGCGGGACCACACCTATGGATCATATGACAAGGTTACAAGTCAAATCTATGAAGTGTAGAACATAGATGTTTTGACACAATAATCAAGTAAATAAAGTGAAAGCTATGTTGACTAGTTTAATGTAACCACATCAGATTGTATTAAAAAAAATCAAAATCAGCACATTGTACCCCACATATGTATGAATATTCATGATCTATGTGTATTTGACTTAATAAAAAAAATAAATTGGGGCAAACCATAAAGCTATACATTTTCAGTAAAGTATGCAGAGAAAATAGCACAAGGTGCATGCCAGGGAGTTTGGTACTTCTGTCAGCAAGTTGTAAGTCACCAGCAACTACTTTTCATCTTTGTCTTTGTTGAAGGTCACTATCAGAGTTCCAGGCATCCCAGCAGTGAAGCATAGGGATACCACACACCAGATATAGGTTCCCTCAATCTCTGCATAGTTACCAACCTCTTCCAGTAAAGCCCACCCTGTGTCACTTTCACTTTGCCTTTCTTTCCCATCTCTAGTTCATAGCAGATTACCCAACATGCTGGGACTTTAGCCTCCCTGCACCTGTGCCACCGTGACCACCACCAGCCTCATCGCTGAGCTTCAAGCCATGCGGAACTCTATTCAAGCCCACCTTCTCTTCTGCTTACCTCCTGATCACCTCACCTCGTATCAGTATCACCTGATGACTCCTGAATTCAAAGCTTCTGTCCATGTATCTGACTCTGCACTTAATAGCTTAGGTTAGAAATCTAACAGGCATCCCCAACTTGACATGTTCAAAACAAAATTTTTATTTTTCCCTCCAATCCCTCTGCATCCCAAATATCCCTATCTTAGTATGTGACATGAAAACTCACATCCCCATCCAAGGAAATATACTTTTTTTTATTTGTATAGATTTACGGGCCACAGGTGCAATTTTGTTACATACATAGATTGTATAGCAGTCGAGGCAGAGATTCAAGGTGTCCCTTACACAAATGATGTGCATTTCATGGTACCCATGAAGTAGTTTCTCATCCTCTACCTGCCACCCAGTCTCACCCTTCTGGGTCTCCACCGTCTCTCACTCCACTTTCATGTGTACATATTATTTAGGACCCACTTATGAGTGACAACATGTGGAGTCTGTCTTTCTGTGTCTGGCTTGTTTCACTTAAAATAATGACCTCCAGTTCTATCAATGTTGCTTCAAAACTTGATTTCATTCTTTGTTGTGGCCAAAGAGTATTCTATTATATACATATACCACTTCTCTTTATCCAATCATCCATTGATAGACAAGTAAGATTCAGCTTGATTTCACCTCTTTGCTATTGTGAATAGTGCTGCAATAAACATTTGAGCACAGATGTCTTTTTTATTAATTTATTCTTTTTTTCCTTTGGGTAGATACCCAGTAGTGGAATTACCAGAAAAAATGGAGGTTCTATTTTTAGCTTTTTGAGAAATACTAAACTGTTTTCCATACTGGCTGCGTTAATTTATATCCCACAGTGTATGAGAATTCCCTTTGCTCCTCTTCCTCATCAACATTGCCATTTTCTGACATTTTAATAATGGCCATTCTGACCAAGGTATGATGACATCTAATTATGGGTTTGATTTGCACTTCTCTGATGATTAGTGATGTTGAGCATTTTTTCCAATTTTTTTTGGCCATTTGTATGTCTTCCTCTGAAAAGTCTCTATTCCAATCTCTATGCCACATTTTAATGGCATTATTTTGTTTTAATTCATTGAATTGTTTGAGTCTCTTATATATTCTGTATATTAGTCTCCTGTCACATGAATAGTTTGAAAATATCTTTTCCCATTCTGCATATTGTCTGTTCACTTTGTTGATCATTTCTTTTGCTGTGCAGAAGCTTTTTAAATTAAATCCCATTTGTTTATTTTTGTTTTTGTTCTTGTTAACTGTGCTTTTTTAGGTGTTAATCATAAATTCTTTGCCTAGGCCAATGTCCAGAAGAGTTTTTCCTAGGTTTACTTCTAGTGTTTTTATAATTGTGGGTCTATGTTTAAATCCTTTATCCATCTTGAGTTGATTTTTGTACATAGTGAGAGAAAGGAGAGATGGGATACTCTTAATTTTGGTTTTCCCTTCCAACCCACATCCAAACATCAGTAAGTCAATTGGCCTTGAATCCATAAAGATTCTGATCTTTGCCCCAGCATGTTGCATATTCAAGTTTTTCTTGCAGAATGTGCAAGGAGGGCAAGCAGGAAGGCTGACAAAACTCTGGGGAGTCTGAGAACTACTTCCTTTGGGGAGCAAGAAGAGGATAAGGCTAATACTCATAATTTTCAGAAACCAGGAGCTAGGGAAAAGAGCTTAAAGTGAGAGGGGCTGAGAGGAGTAGTAATGAGCCCAAAACACGTAGATTCTCGATATCAAAACGAAGCATTGTGAAGTATCAGCAACATGGAAACCTTACATCTGAAGATGCACCTGTCTCAGATAGGAAACCTGGGCCATGACTCCTGTGGGAAAAGAAACAGTAAGCTCAACTAAGGACTAAGAAGGGAAACTCAACCTACTTATGGGAAAATTGTACAGAGTTAGGATAAGGGCAGATTCTGATATGGAAATAGAGTGGGTGGGTTTACTTTGATTAAGGTGGGTAATGCCCCATCAGAAATAAAGTTTGTTCCTTAATGGTTGAGATGACAATTAGCAAATTCTATTTATAGGTCTACTCAGATAGTAAACTACTTATTTAAAAGCTTTTTCACTAGGCCCAGGGACAGCAGCTCATGCCTGTAATCCTAGCACTCTTGGAGGCTGAGGCAGGTAGATTATTTAAGGTCATGAGTTCAAGACTAGCCTGAGCAAGAGCAAGACCTAGTATCTACTAAACATGAAAAACTGAGGTAGAGGATCACTTGAGCCCAAGAGTTCAAGGTTGCTGTAAGCTATGACACCATGACAGTCCACTCGAGATGACAAAGTGAGACTCTATCTCAAAAAAAAAAAAAAAAAAAAAAGGAAAGAAAGAAAGAGCTTGTAGAAAGTAGAAAATTTTCTCTGAATTTGACTTTCTGATATGAATGCAAACAAAACCCAACAATTGTGGAAATCCAAATATCTGCATTAGGGCCTAATGCGAATATTGACACAGATAAACAAAGTAACTTTCTTATGAAAAATCCAGCTCACGAGAGTATTGCTAACTAGGTATTTAGCAACTTGCATCTTAAAAATAAGTCACTTACATTCATGCTTAGGATCGCTAATAATAGTGACATATTCAGTGGCACCCAAAGGGTAACACACTGGCTCATTGTAATGCCCACCAAGAAGAGAATATTCACTTAAAGTGAGGAGAGCAAAGTAAAGATGAAGTGTTACCATAGGCGGCATGGCAATAGCAGCATCTTATAATTCATCAAGACTCCAGTATGGAAGCATCTCATTTATCTATGTTATTTTTAAAAGAACACTAGCTAAAAGTATACACTGATGAAGATGCTGATGTGCCTTTGAGCCTTACAGGAAAGTGGCCCTGGACAGTTGTTTTCCTTGTTTGTTTTGTTTTGTTTTTGTTTTTGTTTTTGTTTTTGCGTCCTACCTAAACATGCCTTTTGCAACAGAAAAGAGAAGATTATGTGTTATCAAACTGAAATAAATAAAATAACTTTAAAAGTTGACTGTGTCCACCTTAAAAGTAAACTTTTAAAACTGTGATTTACTAACTACCCTACTAACTTAAAACATTTCTAAAAGAGGATCGTGGTGACAAAATATAACTTGATTCCACGCGCATTTTAAAATGTTTGGAGTGGGATAAAATGTGGATATTTTTAATGTGACAGTATTATATAAGCAATAATAAATACTCAGCTATAATACACTTCTGCATGTGCGTGTGGGTTAGTGAAGAAAGGAGAAAAAACCTGCCAAATAAAAAAAATTTGAGTTGCTGTCTACTTATATTTATGTTATCAATTCATGGGAAAGTAAATATTCATTGGTGAGAAAATCCACTAAACCCCAAACTATCTAAGATAGTGAATTGTGAAGGCAAAATTAAACTGAATTTTAAATGCAACTTAACCACATATCTAATTTCTTTTCTCGGATGTTAAGGAAATGTAGTCTTTTCCTACATAAGTACTTTAGCTCTGTAAAGGGCCTAAATATATTACAACGCCACAGCTGAAATGAAAAGAACTGTTTCCCTGAGCCAGGAGACAGCCCAAATGGCAATGCATTCAATCATTTCAGACCAAGCTCAGAATACTTTTCTGCCCCAAAGCAGAAAACTACAACCTGAAGATGAAGTTAGAAAAGGCTACAGACAATGCGAAGGACTGATTCTGTTCTCTGTCAGCTTTGCCAGCTTTTCTCCATTTCATAATTAAATGACTATTCCGTTGAGAAGCAAATTGCTTAGTCCTCAGTTTAAATACAAGAAAGAAGGCAGAATTATTTACATTCATAAGCAATCTGATTTTTTTTTTCCATTGAAGACCAGTTGAAAATTCTATTGGACCAAATTTACAGAGAAATTGAGGGAGAAAAAATACAGTCTTAGCTCTATGTATTATACATTCAGATCCCATAACGGAACAGACAGTTTTATTTGTCTTTGAGCTTCTGTGCTTTTAAACGTCATTCAGAGAATGCACAGTCAACATTTCTTCATCGCAGACTGAGCCTGTAGCTAAGCTTCCAAAGTACAGTGAAGAAGCAAAGCTTTTCATCTAATAACTCAGGACCCCATGAAAATCAGACACGACTTTTTTTTTTTTTAGCCAGTTGCCCCTTCTAAAAACTTAAATCCAGTGCCAAAATTGATTTTGGCAGAATCTGAGGAATATTAGAGTTCTTCCATGTTCTCAAAAAGAACCCCAACTTTAGGTAATCTATCTCCAAAAACAGAATTATTGGAGTCTAAATATAACATGGCAAAAGAGGGACACATGGAATCATTTCTCTCATTCTCTGAAAATGCTGAGTCATGTCAACTATTATCACTTTAATTTTAATTTAGTCAGTAAATTATATTGAGATATTTTCTTCTATTCTCTGTAATACTTCTTAACAGAAATGTGAGAGTAAAGGGAAAATTTTGCCTTTTCCCTGAGAGTTCACTGAAAGATCAAGTCACATTCAAGGCAGACTAATAACAGGAAGAGGTTTATTTACTATGTGCAGCAGGAGATTCACAGAGTGATTACCCAGTATCCCAGTGGGATCCAGATATTTTTATACTCTCCATTTAGAGGGGAGAGAAAAATATAGGTAATTCTGTTTGGGGACAATAAATAGTAGTTAGGGAAAATGAATGGGTGGGTTGGGAACAGATTTACTTGTAAATGATTCTCTTTGGACATTAAATTAACCTAAGAGACAGGTAGTATATTTAAACTGATTTGGACCATGTCTTGTTGCATTCATGAGTTTCTTTCCTGCAATATAGTGGGATAACAAGGAGAGAAAGTGCAGCCAATTGTTCTTTTGCTGGATCTGTCTGGTTTATGCACATAGAGGAAAAGCCACTTCCAAGGATGTGTTGACCTCTAAGGGCCTGCAATTCAAAATATTCTTTTTATTCAAAAATCATATTGTCAACAAAAGTTCAGTACTTGTCTCTAAAGCTAAATGAAGAATAAGCAGTTTGAGGAGAAGGAAAGATAAGTTTATTAATTTGCTGGCAACTGAGGGTCTTGTCAGACTCATCTTAAATTACCATTGTCCTAACTATAAGTAGAAATGCAGAGCTTTTAAAGGGGGAGGTTTCAGCTTCAGCCTGTTGCAGTTTAAGTATAGTTCATGGTCCTGATCAACCCATCTCCAGAAAGACAATATTGGTTTGAGCCATCCCCTGTGGTACAAAGAACAAAGGTCCTGGTCAACCCCACCTCCAGGAAAGAAAATATTCAGTTGAGCCACCTCCTGTGGTACAAAGAACAAAAGATACACACTGGTCTCTCCAATTACTGGCCTTGGGCAGGAATGCAGGTTTTAATTCTCAAAAAGGTAGAGGCGGTCTAATGTGATACATTTTGTTCTTTTTTTCAGGCCTTACTTCTGTTACCATATTGTGGGGTAAAATTTCCCTTGCTGCTTCAGAAAGTTTTCCAAGGACCACCCGAATACTTTTATCTAGGAATTTATTGAGAAGATTTTGTATAAATGGTCCTACTGTTCTTCTTTGAAATGGATATCTGTTCTTGTTTTTAGTGGGTTTAAAGTTTCAGAGCCCATTCCTTTATTTCAACTACATCTTGTTGCTAAGTGTTCAGGAAAATATAAGAAGGCTAAAATAAAAATTTGGGAAATAAGGTGGGGGGGAAACACCAACAATTCTCAAAAGCTTTGCAGTGAAGAATTATGCTTTTCTGCAGGAGGCCTAAACAAACAAACAAAAAGCCTGACAATTTCAGTCTGCAAGCTGTTTTCTATAGCCACACAGAAACTTAAATTTACATTTAAAGCATGTTGTGGAAAAATAATTTGAATAAGTCTTTGTCATTAAAAAAAAAGTTTATAAAATATGCCTAATGCTAATCCCTGGGGAGGAATAAAAGTGCCCATTAACCTAATGTTCACATATTAGACTGAGAAGTTAAGGGTTTTATTAAGCAGTGTAAGTTGTGGAGTTTTGAACCAGAGTGCTATAGACTTTGCATAGATATTGAAGGAGAAGAGTGTGTGCTGAGTGTGTGCATTTAGAGAGGCAGGGATGAAAACTGTCCCTAAGTCTTAGGGAGCTGAGAGGGATCTTGTGCATGCAAAGTGTCTGTAGGATAGCCAGATACATGCTGGTCGTGAAACTAAAAAGTAAATGGTTTGGACTTGACTTGGCCTGGACTCATACTAAATGTGTAGTTATTTATGACTAGCTAATACAGAATGCTCTGATACTGGTCTGGGTATGTTTCAAAGTTACTTCTCTGATTACAGCCACACAGAAAGTTAGGGTACAACTTCAGGAGGTGAATGGACCTCAGGAAGCTTTTAGCCACATACCTCCTAAACTGGGAATGGTGCACTGTACTTCTAAGCACTGATGATGGTCTCCTTCCTTGGTCCACAGCGCCCTAAACTGGCACTACCACGAGGCAGCAAATGGAAACACAGCACACTTGCTGTCAATCAGCATGGAGTAAAAGATGATGTCTCGATTTGAATTATGTAGAAGCCTCATACAAATGGAAAGCACAAACAGACCTAACTTAATTGTGTTGAGGTCTCACCACCCCCATCCCTGTTGATATCCTCATGCCAGTGGTTTTGTGGTGTGTATAAACTCAACAAAGGGGCAAATGGAACTAGGCCTGCGTCAGTTACGAGTGATACCAATGTGACCGACATGGGGACTCCAAAGTGAATGTGAGTCTGATTCCTCCACTCCACATGCAGATGACCTGAAGAAATGTCCCCAAGAAACTGCTCCATGACTCACTTCCTCTACCCCATCTGGAATAGAAGAAAAGCTTCAAAGAGGATGGATGGGGGGGAGACTTCTTCAGAGACAGCTGTTGCCAAGTCGTGAGTCACCCTACCCCTTATGCAGGTGGGAGTGCTGCTTCCTTCTAACCACAAGCCCAGCGAGGAGAACTCCAGTGGCCCTCTCAGATGGCTTTGATATAGCTTCATCCTGGATACTCTAGGGGCTCAGGAAGCCTGTGAGGAAGAGCCCGAAGCTATGGTGGCTTGTACTGCACTGATCACCAAAGCAAGCAGTGTACGGAGTTTTTCAGGGTCAGAAGTGGATCTTGTGGGAGAGAGACCCACGTGAAGATGTCCTGAGGCCTGCCCAAAAGAACCATTTAGCAGAGAGAGGAATTCTTATCAAAAAGATGCTGTAAGTTTACAGCTTAAATGCAGAAGAGAAGACCACCACACTGCCAGAGTCAGGGTGTCTCCAGCCACATCCTCCCAGGCTTCTCAGGTGGAATCAGCTGCTAGGACCCGTGAGCAGGAACCACCACCAGGTGGAAGCTGTCCTGCCTCTTCACCTCTGCTCACCGCTGGGTGTGGACCTGGGAGAAGTCTAAAGAAAATCAGGTACCAAGGGAAGGAGGGAAATGAGGAAGAGGTGATCCCAGAGCCCCTCAATAGGCTCCCACCAAGGGGAAGGTCACACTGGGAGAGGAAGGGGATTTGCACTGACTCATGTTGAGTGTTCATTCCAGCTCTGACTTGAAGTTGTGTGTTTCTTAAAGTAATCAAAGATCACCTAAGAGTGAGCAGAAAAGTGAGTGGAAGCTGACACGTGTTTCAGGAGGCAGGAAAAAGTTACCCACATTAAAGAAACTTTATAAGAACAGTAGGTTAATGAAAAAGTGTATTTTGATCACCACCCATAAGTTTTGCTTGTTTTTGAAAGGTGTAAATGTTGGTGCCCAGAGACGAAGCCGCACAGTGGACGTGTTCCGGCCAGGGTTGGTGACCTGCCTGGGCAGTGCAAAGGTGGCGTCTGTGCCTGGGGGTAGTTAGAAACCCCTTTTATATGAGGCCAGAGGAGGCTGGGCACATTCCACAGCTTGCTTAGAAAGTTAGGGTCCTTTGGCAGGAACTTCTCACGGGGTGGGGCTAATCAGATCCCTTGTGTCTCTGTCTTAGGAGGAGAGGAGGGTGATGGGGGAGGGGGAAAGGGTTTGTGTGTGGCCCCAACAGTTTTTTGTTTAGGTTATAAATAAAGGGGGACCATTTAGGGCAATAGTTCTTAACCAGAGCTCTGTATTATAGTCCCCTGACAGGATGCTCCAAAACACACATGCTCAAATTTCACCCCAGATGCGCTGATTTGCCAGTAGGTGGTAGAGTCTATGTCATGGGGAGACTTTTCGGGGGAAGAACACTTCAGAGAATTTTAACATTCACCCCTGATGATAAACAATTCACTTGTGTAAATCCATGGACTACAGGTCATTAACACAAAACAGGTTTGGGGAGCAATGGCACTAACTTTCTGAGTCAGAATTACCTTGGAGCTAACTGGGCCACATTGTTTATGTTGTGTAGTATTTCTCATATTTTGTGAGGATTGTGTGCCCTATTTAATGAGGGTTAGCTACTACTTCTTTGGAATTAGCCACCAATTTGTGTGCCATTTGTATGCAAATGTCAGAAATAGGAGGTAGTTGGCTTGGGGAACACTAGATTATTTCCTCTAAGAAAAGGTGGGCCTTCTGTGAGAAGGAGGCAGTTTGCACCTGCATGAAGATGTGGCTGGGAGAGGCCTTTGAACAGCACCACTGAGCTTCTGAAACTCTAATACCTGCAGCTCCTTCATGTGGAATAAATGCTAGGTAGCTGCAAGCGTATAAAATCTTTAGCAGTCTTCGTTTCAAGTTCAATGATACAGAAAATTATAGCTGGGAAGGTTGAGAGGAAAAATATCAATGTTTCATACTTTATGAAGCTGCTAGAATCAGTTTGCTTCTTTCAAAGCATCTTTGGAGTTCACACTTCCTTTACAATTGGGTCAGCACAGCTTGTAACTACCTTCAACAGCCCGTGTACATGTGACAAATTCAGCCTCATATTAAAATTTTTATAGCAAGTGAGACAGAAAATATTGTATGTAAATGAACCTTTTTTCCCACCTGGAAGTATATTTGAGAACTTAGCTATAAGTTCCTTTAAGTGTAAAAGAAAAGGGCTGCACTAATTTGTTGAAAACTTTACATTTTTCTAAATGTTTGTACAGAAAGTATTTCATTTTCTATTCATATCAATCCAAGAACAAGTACTAAAATTCAATCAAATAGCCTAACAACTGAAAGTAGCTAAACGTTGTAGATGATTAAGTTCAACTTTCATTTATCCCCTGGATGCTGTAGTAAGTCAGTCTGATAGCCCCCACACTTTATGTAAGGTTTCTATACAGAAGGCTGCCTTTTCAGAAGCACACCTGATCCAAACAGGGGCCTTGATGAGCCCTATTATGACATAGCTCTGGATGTCAAGCAGCAAGACCATCTCAGGCCTCCCAGAGTCATATTTCTGAACCTGTGTCTACATCTACAACAGCCAACCAAGGCAAAGAGAGGATGTTCTCTTCCCTAAGTCTTGGCATCACTTGTTTTCAAGTCAACAGCTGTGTTGCCAGGGATGGACAAAGCACTGAGAATTTAAGGTCAATCTTTCTTACGATTAACTAACACCTGCTCTCATAGTTGAGAATGGTGTAGAAATGACAAAAATGAACAAAATCCAACGTAGAACATCCCAAACCTCACTTAGTTAAGCTACAAATTGCAGGTTGCATAATTCTGGAGCTTCCCATAATAAACTTTGAGAAAATAGCCATGAGATCAAATTTAAAACCTCCCTGTGTAAGCCCAGATAAGATCAAATTATAAAACGCCCATAACTCATTGTCTTCCCTTATTTTTGTCGACAACATTTATTGAAATGTTTCACAGACTCTACTAGCCACACCTTGGGGCTCTAAATAAGGAAAGAGCATCTAGTATGAGCCCCGATTCCATAGAGTAGCCCTCTGACCTTGCTCAACACCACTTAACTTCTACTCACCCTCCTTTTGGCATCTCTAAAATTGGAATAATACCAGCTACTTTGCTCACTTTTGTGAGTTTATTGGGGTTTTTTGCAGTTTTGGCCAGAGCTGAGTTTGAAGCTGCCACCTCCTACATATGGGGCTGGCACCCTACTCCTTTGAGCCACAGGTGGCGCCGTTTGTGAGTTTATTGTTAAGATCATGTGGCTACAATATAAAATGTATTAAATTGTTATATGAACTGCAGACCACTTTACAAATAGGAGATTGTTATTCTCCTAAGACGTCCCATCTATCTAGTCTGCACATGATAGAAAACATTGTGCTCCTCCCCTTTGCCATTTGGAGCACACATCCTAGGCAGAGGTTCTCAACCTGTGGATCACGACCCTTTTGAGGGTCCAACGACCCTTTCACAAGGGTCACCTAATATCAGATATTTACATTATGATTCATAACAGTAGCAAAAATTACAATTATGAAGTAGCAATGAAAATAATTTTATGATTGGGGTTCACCACAACATGAGGAACTTAGTAAAGGGTCATGGCATTAGGAAGGTTGAGAACCACTGTAGGGAGGCTCACTTTCCCTCTATTGCTTACTTTTGACTCCCTTTTTGCAATCACCTGGCCCTCAACTGACCTCGTAGGCATTGCCTCCTGTTTCTGAACTTGACCTGATGACAGAGGTAACTTACCTGTGTTAACCTTCAGCAAACATCATACATAAGTCCCAGTCCCCAGGGTTCCATCCTAGTACCAGGAACTCTGCCTAGCACCACACTCGGGATGCGCCCCTGAAGGAGAAAAGAAGTGTGTTCCTTTCTGTCACTTCCCTACTCCCACTCCCATTTCCTGCCAAAGCGACTTCCTGAGGCTGAAAGATAATCCTGTAGAATAGTTAAGGATGACAGGAGGTTGGCCCACTCTCTACAAGGGTCAGCCCTGGGATGACTGTGAATCAACATGTCTTGGAGACACGTGGAGCTGTGTCCCAGACGCCCGGGGATCAGGGCAGGCAGGCCCTCTTTTCCTTTTTCTCTTTGGGGCAGATTCCCTTCTTTATGGCTGGGAAAGGGAATATAGCCTGCTGTCCTGTGCCTTTTAACTCTATGTGCTGCTGAGCTCCTGAGCAAAAACAACTATCACAGAAGACCTTAGAAAGACTAAGCTCATTTATTTTCTTCCCTTTTAAGGCAAAGATTCATAGTCAGCCTATTACTTATGACATGCAGGCAAAATCCTTAACAGAATTCTTGAACCTCTGCATGGTGGGATTTTTTAAATTCTCAAAAGAGATGGTAGAAAATAAAAAAGTGACATATTAGCTGTTGGTATATGCCAGGAGCCGTGGAGGATGGTTTACAATGTGACCAAATCAAATGTCCTCATCGACTTTGTAACGCAGCTGATGAACACCTGCCATGGGTTGCTGCCCACGATGTGATGAACAACCCCCTTCTATCTTCATAATTGCCCATGTTGTCAGCTCTTTCAATGTCATAATCAAGCCAAAGAAACTGACCACCCAGCTTCCTTTCTAACCATGCCATAGCCAGGTGACCTCAGACAGACCCACCAATCAGATGCACTTGCCTGAGGCTTTGGTTTGGAAGTGAGTAATATGGGTGTGCTGTCTTTCCAGGGCACTTGTATTTCTGGCTTGAGTGGCAATAGAAGAATCCAGCCTTTGAAGCAGTAATAACAGTTGCAGGAATATCAAGTTCTTGGAGATTGGATCCTCGCAGGCAGGGGAGGCAGCAGCAGGGCTTTCATGTGGATACTCATGAAGCATCGTTTTCATTATTGTTTCTGAAAGCCTAGTCCCCTGAGCAATTCTTCAGCTATCTAAGATGCTTTAAGAAATTCACTTTTTAAAAATGAGAAAACTGAATCGCAGAGGCTAAGCAACTGTCCAAAGTCACATAACTAATTAGCAATAAGAGAAAAATGGAAAAACTGTGCCATTGCTACAAGATTTTGAACTGTTTCCTAAGGTAATTGATCTCATTTTGCCCATCCTCTTTTGCATACTATAATATTTAACTTACTGGTTTAGCCTTCTTTGCTTCTGGCTAGAACCTATAAATGGTAGGGTGATGAAAACATCATCAGCCTTGGAATAAAGAGGGTAGTTTTGCAAAGAATTTCAGTGGCCATCCTTAGCACAAACATTTAACAGTTACAACCTGCTCTCAACTGAAATGACCCTCTGTGACTCAGATGTGTTCTTCCAATGCTGGGTTATTCACTCTGTGACTCTCTCTGAGTCATTTCAAGGCAAGCATATGTCACGAAATAGAATCAGCTATTTATGAAACAGAAACATGTTGCTGAGGAATATCAGGGGCTTCAAGGGTCAGTGGGCTGCTTGTAACTCAGATGGAGCCAGTGCAGGAAATGAGGCCTTGACACCATGCAGGGTTTCAAACTGCACAAGCTGCTGGTGTTCATGTAAACATGCTCAGAAGATCTAGGTACGTATGAAAAAATTGTTATTCAAAAAATAGGATAAAATCGTGCTTGGTCCAGAATCTCAGCTCCTATCAGTAATTAATTTAGTGTCTGCTGCCACAGAAGTCTGAGAACAGGCCCTACATTGTAAGGGCTCTTGTGGGTAGAATGTACCCCTTCTGGGCATGGCACACATGCTGTGCTTCCTCTATTTTCCTTTCCCCCCACAGTGACAATGTTGGACACATCCGCTGAAGGAGAAAGCTCTTCATTGCATGATATTGGCCTGCATGCATGACCATGTATCCTTGGTGAAATTACTATAACTGTACAAGGACTGAATCCAAGCTCAGATTTGCAGGCTAGGAAAAAAGTATACCTGGTGGAGGGTGAAGAATGAGGTTCACCCTAGATTGAAGTAATCAAGAGATCTCTACCCTTTATAGAGGATCCCTGGGAGTCTGATGAGAAAGAAGGAAACTCTAGCTAGAGATTCCTGTCACTTTTACTTGAACCATTGATTAACCTCAGAGACACCTCAAGATAGCTTGATAGATTTTCCCTAAACATCCAGGAACAACTATTGGTCTTAAGCACAGAAATGTAACCTGATGAAAATTTGCAATAAAGAATATACAGAAAGCTCACAATGGAGACTACTGAGAAAGAGACACATGGATTTAATCTTCTCTTTTTTTTAAAATTTCAGATTAATATGAGGTGCAAATGATTAGATTACATTATTTGCATTTCTAAGGAAAAGTTCCAGTTGTATTTGAGCCCTTCACCCAGGGATGTGCTATCTACACTTCTTACATTAGGTGAGAGCTCACCAATCACCCTCCCTCCTCTCTCTTTTCCCCTCTTTATTCCCTTACCCCCCTCCCCAACTTGAATATGATTGTGTTTATCTCTGGTATGGGTATGTAGTTGTTTTTCTATTGGTTTCATATTAATGTTGAGTACATTGGATACTTGCTTTTCTATTCTTGTGATAGTTTACTAAGAAAAATGTGCTTCCACTCCATCCAGGTAAATATAAAACATATAAAGTCTCCATCTTTCTATAGCTGAATAATTACTCCATGGTATACATATGCCACAGTTTATTAATCCATTCATGAGTTGATGGGCACTTGGGTTGCTTCCACCTCCTGGCTATTGTGAATTGAGCTACAATAAACACTCTAGTGCAAGTGTGCTTGTGAGAAAATGATTTCTGTTCTTCTGGATAGTTTTGTTCTCTGGATGCCTAGTAATGGGATTGTGGAATCAAAAGGAAGGTCTACTTTTAGTTCTTTGAGAATTCTCCATACTGTTTCCCAAAGAGGCTGTATCAGTTTGCAATCCAACCAGCTGCCTGAGCGTGTTGCTTTCTCTCCACATCCATGTCAGCCAGCATTTGCTGCTTTGGGATTTCATGATGTGGGCTAATTTCACTGGGGTTAGATGATATCTCAGAATTGTTTTGATTTGCATTTCTCTGATGATTAGGAATGATGAGCATTTTTCCACGTGTTTGTTGACTGTTAGTCTGTCTTCAGAGAAGTTGCTGTTCAAGTTTCATGTCCATTTATAAATGGGACGGTTTGCTCTTTTTTGTTGATGAATTTGAGTTCTCTGTAAATTCTAGTTATCAGACCTTTGACAGATCCATAGCATGCAAATACCCTCTACCATTCTGAAGGTTGTCTGTTTTCTTTGGTTATTGTACTCATGACTGTGCAGAAGCCTTTTAGCTTGATCATGTCCCATTTACTTATTTTTGATGCTGCTGCCATTGCATAAATTCTTTTCCCAGGCTGATAGTGTCAAGAGGTTTCCCCATATTTTCATCTAGGACTTTTATTGTTTGATGTCTTAAATTTAAATTTTTATCTAGCCAGAGTCAGTTTCTGTCAGTGGTGAGGGATGCAGGTCCAATTTCAGTCTTCTACATGTGGCTAACTAGTTCTCTCAGTAGCATTTATTAAGTAGGGATTCTTTCCCTAGCGTATGGTTTTGTTTGGTTTATCTAAGATCAGATGGTGGTATGTAGCTGGGTTTATCTCTGAGTTCTCTGTTCTACTGCATAGCTCTTTATCTCTATTTTTGTCCCAGTACTATGGTGTTTTGATCACTGTAACCTATAGTACAACTTGAAGTCTGATAACATGATGACTCCAGATTTGTTTTTATATCTCGAAGTTGAATGCTCTATTCAGGGTTTTTTCTGGTTCCACACAAAGTGAAGTACTATTTTTTCAAGTTCTTCAAAGTATGACGTTATTGCTTTGATGGGCATTGCATTAAATCTATAGATTGCTTTGGTTATTGTCAACATTTTAACAATGTTGATTCATCCCAGCCACAGTGTGGTATGTTCTTCCGTTTGTTAACGTCCTCTGCTATTTCTTTTCTTAGGTCATCCCAGACCACAGTATAGTTAAAAAGAAAAAAAAATGTGAAGCACAATTTTTCACTGGGCTCATAATTCAGGACCAAGTCCAAATTTACTTCAAATTCTTTGTAGTGCCAAGAATTGGGGATCTTTTATCACTTCTGATCTTCCTAACAAGTAAAGGTTAATCAATTCATTGAAAGCATATGACAATATTAAAGACCTTAAGAAAAACTAAGTGTTGGGAGCTGTCCACTGAAAAATACAAATCCTGTTTCATGAGCAACTGTGTGTCTGTTTCAGTGAAAGCTCTTGAATGTCTTTTATTACCATTTGTGTCTTTCTTCACAAGCTTTTCTTGACCCAGGGTTGCTCTCAAGAAATAACTTTGAATCACCAAGTTTTCCCATCTTGAATTGGCTTTCACAAGGGCAAAGAACACCCTGGTCAGGGGTGGCACCATAGCTCTGAAGGAGCACTAGCTGAGGGGTCAAAAGGTCTCAGACACAATCTGAATTCCATGACTTAGCTGAGTGGCCTTGGATCCTTAATTTCTCTGGCACTTGAGTTTTTTCTCTGATTAAAGGATAGCATGAATGTGATGTCCTCTTAGGTTTCATTTATATTTAAAGCTTTTCATGTCTTTGAGTCATGCAAAATCTATTTCTCATTTGAAAGACACAGAAAATAATGGCTACCCTGATTGTTTCCTAAGATATTTTGGAAAACATGTAAAATGCTGAAGGAAACTACAAACATTCTGGAATAACTGTAAGCATCAAGCCTTACGTTTACATTCAATATGTCAATGAGCCTGACTAATGGCAGATGGACTACATGGTTTTCCCCACCAGCTTGTTTATAGACTCTTACCTACAGTGTTTCTTTAGAAGTCATTGCCTCTTCATTGTGTTGGAACTAGGAGTGGGATTCAAAAAGGTCTTTATCAATGTTAAATTCAACCTGTTGAATGTAAAAATACCAGTGTAAAGAGTAAAATAAATTTGCATAAGTTCAATAACTGGAAAGTTCCTCTAAATTAGAATTGTAATTCTTCCATTAATGTGTCTTTAGCTTTGGCATGTGTTAACGTAGGGTGAGGTCCTCTCTCTACCACAGCAACCCCCAAACAAAACCTGGATTTTTAAGCTGAAAGGAACCAAAGAAATAATAGAATTTAGTATTCTTATTTGGAGACTTAGAATGCTTGATGACTTGCACAAGTCACAAGACTAGGTGATGGTATACTGGGACTCACATGCCATTCTCCTTGTCCCTGTCTGCTGCTCATTCTGTTATAGTGAGGCAGTCACTGGGGAGTGTAGAAGCATGAAGACCTGAGAGGAAGGGGAAAATACAAATTCTAATAATCCGCAATTTTGGCTCCCAAGATATAGTTTTTTTAAAGGCTTCACTAATACCAGCTGTTTCCCCTTTTTGTTCTTTAGTTGGCCCTTCTATGCACTGAAGAGGGCAGTGCCATGTTCTCGGTGCATCCCTGATTTCAGCATTAATGGGTCTCTTAGGACACAGCATAAAATCATCACAGCCTGACATTTAGATAAGCCTGTAGGGTGCTTCCAAAATTGTAACATTAAAACCACTGAGAAAGTCTGAATTTGCATCAAAAAGACTGTCAGTAAAGCCCAATGTTGGGGGAAGCCAAAGTCAATTCAAAATATCCCTTTTCCCTTGATTTCATTGCTTTAAAAATAAAAAGAAACTGTCAGAAGATGAATCTATAGCCTAGGCTGTTTAGAAAAAGTACAAGCTATTTGCCAAGATACTGAAATTAGCTATATTCTTTTGGTTGAACCCACAAGCTATTTAAGCATCTATTTAAAAGAAAGACTGGACAGTACCTTTAGTAACTATGTTTTAGTCTGCTTGTGCAATCAAAGTACATCTGATACAACTCAGGGGAATTCAGCACAAGGGCAAAATTTTAGCATGGATGGAAGGACTATTTTCCAAATAAAGACTATTAATATCTTAGTTACTGGATCAAAAGAGAAAACAATGTCTGACAAGCTTTGAATAGTGACAATAGTTTTCAGATGATAGGTAAGGAGCTGAGATGGCTAATTATTATCCAGGAGGGTCATTAAAATATTAGTTCATGAAGTGCGATGACAGAGTGCAAGTCTACGCAAAACTGGATATTTTTCCACATGTTGAGATCTGAAAAAGTTACTTTCCTTTATCATTATCATTATTGCTGGAATGATAGGATGGCATTACATAACTAAACTGTCTCAGTGCTCCCAAATGTGGCCTCGTGCTGTCTTCATTGGAATTTTAAAATAATTCCAGGTCATTGGAGCAAATTTCAAGCGTTCTCCAAACTCTGAGCAATGCATTCATTATTCCTAGAATATTAGCAGTTCCTTCACAATTCCTAGAATATTAGCAGTTTTTAGCACTGAATTTAATCTGGTCCCTTTCCTATGGATACAAGTTTTTCTTATACTACCCACGTGAAAAGATAATTATACAAATTTATCAGAATCCTGTGAGGAAAGAAAGCGATGGGTTTGGCATCCAGACTTAGCCTGTGAACTATAGTGGAATAAATACATTTATTCAATCTCTAAATTCCTGAAAATCTAGTAAAAGTAATTTTTAAATGCAGAGGAATAAAAGAAATGATTACTAGGAGATAAACAAGGCACATGAAAAGAATACCAAACTATAAATCACTTGAACATAATGATTCCTATTATTTTTTTCAACTCATGTTTATTGAAGCTTAATTTCCACAACTAAAACTTTTTTATTATTCAGTTCTATGAATTTTGACAATGCATCACCACCATCAAGATATAGAACATTCCTATTACACCAGAAAGTTTTATCCTACCTCTTTGTCATCAAACGCTTCCATTTTTAGCTCCTCTATAATTTTTAATTCCTTCTGATCCAATACACTTTGCAGTTTAGTTGAACTAATATCAGAGTCTTTGTTTTTTTTGTCCTTTGATTAGTCCCTCCAAGAACTAAAGAATAAGACTGTAGTTTCTACTGGAACAGCTTTGATTCCAGAATTTATATAAATCCTTATTTTTGCTGAAGTTCAATATGACTTTTTCCTTCTATCAATTTTTTGTATTTTTGTGTCTTACCTACTGTGTTTCCCAAAAATAAGACACTGTCTTATATTTATTTTTTCTTAAGAAGACACACTAGGGCTTATTTTTAGGGGATGTCTTCCTCTCTGCACCGAGATGCACGGCGTGGCTATGCACATATCACTAGGTCTTATTATCATGGTAGGGTTTATATTTAACAAATGCATAGAAATCCTGCTAGGGCTTATTTTTTGGGTAGGTCTTATTTTCAGGGAAGCATAGTAATACATTATTGCCTAGCCCCAAGATCATGAAGAGGACTTTTCTATTATGTCTTCTTATAGAAGTTTTACATTTAATTTTTATATCCATTTTGAGGACTTGATTTTTGTTAATGGATTCATCCCCTAGGCTATTTGTGTGAGGTATGAATTATGAGTATTTCTTTTTTGCATATATA
Source organism: Galagoides demidoff (assembly GCA_963574575.1). Classification (NCBI taxonomy): domain Eukaryota; kingdom Metazoa; phylum Chordata; class Mammalia; order Primates; family Galagidae; genus Galagoides; species Galagoides demidoff. Next base: position 19,231 of record CAUYQV010181006.1, read on the forward strand.
TACTCAATTATGTGTACATAACTTTTTAAAAGACTATGGTATCATGTTGCTATTTGAAGCTGGCAGTTAGTGGGGCAGTCCCTCAGCTGGTATTGTGAGCCCTCACATGTACATGTGGGCCCTCCATTTGCTCTGGGTTTCTTCACACCATTCCCAAGACAACAAAGTCACACACTTCTTACACAGCAGCTTGGCACTCCAAAATTGAGTGCTTAGCCAGCAATGGAGACCTACACCACCATCGGGTTTACTCACAGCATCACTTCCACCCTGCTCTGTTGGCTCAATGGGTTACCAACCCACCCATGCTCAAGAGAAGAAGCCGAGGACTAGGAAGGCCACACTGGAGAAAAGCATGTGGAAGATTAGGTCCCTGAGGCCTTCTTTAGAAAACACAATCTACACATCATGCCCTCTTTATCTTACTGTGCTTAATACCAGAAATTCATCAGAAGTTGTCCTATTTCCAAAATGTCTAAGAGGTTTTTTGATTCCTCAACAACATGAATTTTCATGAGGCAAGATTGGCCTATAGGAAAATAAAAAAGACTCTTCTACATGACTGCTGAGTCCTGACAGTGGGACAAGATATCTCAGGAATATTGTACCCTTTTTTTTTTTTTTTGCCTTTGGGTACCTTTATGCAGTCACAAAATTTTATATCCTCTGAGGAGTTAGAGATGTGAAGACTGAGAAAGGAGTAGGAGACGCCACCTGAGTGAAGCTGCTCATTTTTCTTCATCTTTCCCCCAGTATCCCACGGTTGAGAAGAGGGCCAGGAGCCTGTGGGTTTGGGTCCTGCTTTTTCACATCACATAGCTAAGCAGGCTGGACAGAGAACTATAAAATAAACCTGGATATGTCCTCTTCTCACTATTCAGGAAAGCAGGAGAGCATCAATAAGATCCAAAAAGATAGTTATGTAATATACATTAAGCCAAACCTCCAGCTATAATCTCAGGATACTTGTCTTTCTTCAACTTGAATCCGATCCATCTTCTCTTTTGCAAAAGAAGAAAATATAATTAAGTAATCAAATATTCACTTAGATGCTATCCAAGCTAACTAAGAAAGAAAGAGTAACACAAATTAGCTCTGGGACTGACCATAATAAATTATTCGGTGAAACATATAAAATATCCCTTCTGTGGATCGATCTTTACAGACACATATATTCTTTAGTCACATACTTCTTATAACACAGCTGTTTGCTGGGATTTCCATTTAATCAGGACTTGCTTCCTAACAGTAGTCTTTGTCCAAATTTTGGGGGCTCACTTGATGGAATGTGGGCCGTCATCATTAGGTATGATGTACAAGTACAGGGCTCTCAGAAGAATAGCTTCTTGCCCTTTTATTCTAGTTCGAATAGAATCAGTATGTAGGGTAGCTAAACAATTTAAATCTTCACTGTGAAAAGAAGCTGTTAATATAACTCCTACCTCTTCTAGGATTGGGATAGAAACTTGGATAGGCTGGTGGCTATCCAAGTAACTGATTTCACTTTGAATTTTTGGAGAGGACCCATGTTTGAGAAATAGAGAAGTTACCCTCAGAAGGAGGGAAAGATTCATGCTTTTATTTACACAGATGATATATTCTCAGAATAAGAGGCTAAAAACAGCTGGTTACTGAAGAGGGTGAGGGTGAGACTGAGAGCTAAAAGCAGTCGGATTTCCAGCATATCGGGTGGGTAATCAAAGAGCAGCACCAGCATCTTATATCGCAAATGAGAAGTGTGGCACAGGAAACAAGAACGAAATCATTTTAGATGGAAATAGGCACACATTCCAATCTGTAAAGAGATGTAAAAATAAAATTTGTAAACTGTAATAAATGTAAACTTCCCTCAAGTCCAAAAAATCAGCATGTGACATGGAGTATATTTTTAAAAATCCAAGAGATGGTAGTAGACTGGGCATATGCTTTACTGTCTGCATCGCCACGCTGCACCCCTACCCTCACAAATAAAAAGGGGAGAGGGAGAGGAGAAATAAACACTGACAGAGAGAGAACGAATATGTGAGTGAAAATAAAAAGGGGAGAGAGAGAAGAGAAACAAACACCGAAAGAGAGAAAATGAGTAAGGGAGCGAGTAAATGAATGAATGAATGAAATAAATCTTTGGAAGTCAGAACACAGTCAAGTAAGTGGACAAAGGAAACAAAGAAGCCTGGAGTGTATTTGAAGAAGCTACAGAGGGGCTGGTCAGTTATTTTGACAGAACTCCGGAGCACCTTTGAGCTGAGGAGAGTAAGCAGGTTTAGCAAGTGACGCGAAGGAAAAATAGGACTGAAAATTAAAGGTTTAATTGAAGGTCAATACATATGCCTGGTAGACCACTAAACCAAATAAAACAGCCATGTCCATCATGTACTCAAGCATGCAGAGCCCAGGCAGGGAGCCTTTGCTCCTGTTTGAGAAATGGAGAAGTTACCTTCCTTTACAGAAAGTAAACAAAGTGCATGGAGAAAACTAAAATTCCTGAGGTTCACACTGGCATAAGAGAACTTTGTTGTAATGAGAGCTTCTCAAGTTCCAGTTCTGTTACCTTGTACTTCTAGCTATGATTGGAGAAACAGGGACAAGATTTATCCTCCTCTATTCAACAACTGAAAACTGGGCAAATGATATGAAACAATGGCAGTCAGAGAGTGGACCCAAGGCAGCAAAGAATAGTAATCACTAAGAGAAGAGGAAAAAGTGAGATGAGACCTGTGATTTCCAGCACAAGTCCAGGCTGAGAGCAGCGAGGTGATATTAAATAGACTGTCTCAATCTTCCTGAGACAGAGAGATAGAGTTTATAACTGAGGGATAACAGGGTGGCTAGATTTAGCAGCAAAGAGTATAGACAGGGCACAGCGCCTGTAGCACAGTGGTTATGTCGCCACCACATGCACTGAGGCTGGCGGGTTCATACCTGGCCTAGGCCAGCAAAACAATAATGACAACTATTAAAAAAAAAACCAGCCAGGCATTATGGCAGGTGCCTGTAGTCCTAGCTACTCGGGAGGCTGGGGCAAGAGAATCACTAACACCCAGGAGTTTGAGGTTGCTGTGAGCTGTGACACCATAGCACTCTAACAAGGGAGACATAGTGATACTCTGTTTCAAAAAAAAAAAATTGCCTATTTTGAATCAGACAAAATCTTGATAACTAGGATCTACAGAGAACTCAAAGTAACAAACTTTTAAAAAGCCAACAATCCCTTAGATCACTGGGCAAGAGAGATGAATAGAACTGTCTTTAAAGAAGACAGATGAAAGGCTTATAAACGGATGAAAAAATACTCATTGTCCCTAATAATTAGAGAAATGCAAATAAAAACCACTCTGAGATATCATCCAACCCCAGTGAGAATGGCCCACATCACAAAGTCTCAAAACTGCAGATACTGGTGTGAATATGGAGAGAAGGGAACACTTTCACACTGCTGGTGGAACTGCAAACTAATACAACCTTTTTGGAAGGCAGTGTGGAGAATCCTCAAAGATCTCAACCTAGACCTCCCATTTGACTTTGAAATCCCACTGCTAGGCATCTACCCAGAAGGAAAAAAGTCCTTTTATCAAAAGGACACTTGTACTAGACCACTTATTGCAGTTCAATTTACAATCGCTAAAATGTGGAAATAGCCTAAATGCCCAGCAACCTAAGAATGGATTAACAAGCTGTGGTATTTGTATACCATGGAATTCTACTCAGCCACTGAAAAAGATGGAGACTTCACATCCTTTGTATTAACCTGGATGGATGTGAAACACATTAGTGCATTCTCTACATCACAAGAATGGAGAAATAAGAATCCTATGTACTCAATTCTTATATGAGGACAATTAAGGTCCTAGTACACAGTGGGGAGTGGGGGACGGGGAGAGCTGAGCATGGGAAGGATGGAGGGCATAGAAGTAAAGGGATAGGGTTCACCTTTTGGGGGCAGGAAACAAATATGAGAGGGTCCTTATCTAACAAAATCAATCAATGTAACCTGTTTCTATGAACCCTCAATGAATCCCCAACAATTAAAAAACCCAATAAATAAAAACAGAAAAATGAATATAAAGAAAATGAAAAATAAAATAAGGAGTATAGATAGGAGAGAACTTCCCAGAAAGAGAGCCTTAGACACCTTTAGAGAGCTTTCCTTAGCTCCTTGGTTGATTTCTGATCAGTGAATGTGAAAAAACTCTCTGAGGCTGATAGAAGAATTTCTAGATAAAAGCAGCAGAGCAATTCCTTGAATTCATATAGACATGGGAATAGTTCAAAATTCTAAGATTCAGAGTTAAGAAACCTCTTACTGCATAGATTATTAACTAAAGCAATCAGAAGAGTATTGTCTCAGTCATGGGGAGCAATTACAACTGTATTAAAGTCAGCTCTGGTCTCACATAGCACAGCTTACACACAGGCTTTGAAATAATCAAACAATTTCCAAGTGACTCAAAATTAGTTAGAGGAATACAGAAAAATCCAGTACCAAACAATGTAAAATTTTTAATATCTGCCATACAATAAAAAACACTACTAGGCAGTAAGAAAATACAATATATAGTGAGAAGAAAAATCAATTGGTAGACCTAAATTTAAAAATAACACAGATGATAGAAATAGAAGAAAAAGAATATGAAAATAGCTATTATATGGAAGAAGCCAAAGAGCGCATCAATCTACGAATGAATCAATAAATTGTGGTATATGTACACCATGGAATACTATGCAGTCATTAAGAAAGATGGAGACTTAACCTCCTTCATGTTTACGTGGATGGAGCTCAAAAATATTTTTCTTAGCCAAGTATCTCAAGAATGGCAGAAAAAGTATCCAATGTACTCAGCCCTGCTATGAAACTTATTTATAGCTTTCTTATCAATTTAATTTTAAATTTTCCCAATTTTAGGCCAGGAACTTGGGGAGTGGGGAGAGGGAGAGAAGGAGAGGGGGGATGGTGGGTAGAGGGAGGGTGATTGGTTGGATCACACCTGTGGTTCATCCTATAAGAGTGTATGTGATTTTCTCTAAATGTAGAATATAAATGTCTTAACACAATAACTAAGAAAAAGACATGAAGGCTATGTTAACAAGTTGGATGAAAGTATTTCAGATTGCATATAGAAATAGTACACTTTCCCCCATGATACTATTAATGTACACTGCTATGATTTAATAAAAAAAGAAAAAAAAATGTGAGCTAAATCTCCTTACAGTCAAATTCTAAAAAAAAAAAAAAGACACCAAGCAACGAAATTTTAGACTTAAACTTAAGCATTTAAGAATTGAATTTAAGAGACATCTATACAGCATTTCATCCTAACTAAACTGAATACACATTCTTCTAATCAGCCCATGGAACATCCTCCAAAATTCATCACACCTTAGGTCATAAGTCTAACCTCAGCAAATTTAAAAGAATAGGAATTATTCCTTGCATCTTCTCAGACCATCATGGGATGAAAATTGAACTCAGCAAGAACATAAATATGCATACTGATACAAAATGATGAAAACTAAATAACCTTAGCTGAAGGATAGCTGAGTTATAGATGAGATTAAGAAGGAAAGAACAAAATTTTTGGAACAAAATGATAACAAATATATGAATTACCAGAACTTCTGGGATACTGCAAAGGCAGTCTTAATGGGGAAATTAACAGCTTTGCAAGCTTTCCTGAAAAGAATTGAAAGAGAGGATTTCAACAAGTTAATGGGACATTACAAGAAACTGGAAAAAGAAGAACATTCCAACTCCAAACCCAGCAGAAGAAATTAATAACTAAAATTAGAGCAGAATTAAATGAAATTGAAAACAAAAGCATTATACATAGATCGATGAATAAAAAGTTGGTTTTTTGAAAAGGTCAGCATAATAGATATACCTTTGGCCAACTTAACCACGAATAAATGAGTATAATCTCTCATTTCATCAATTGGAAATCATAAAGGCCAAATAATGACAGACTCCTCACAAATTAAAAAAATTCTTAATGAATATTACAAAAAACTCTCTTCTCAGAAGTATGAAAATATGGAAGAAATAGACCAATAATTGGAAACATGCCAACTTCCTAGTCTTAACGATGAAGAAGTAGAAATGTTGAACAAGCCTATATCAAGTTCTGAAATAGCATCAATTATAAGAAATCTCAAGCAAAAGAAAAGCCTGGGACCAGATGGCTTCACATCAGAATTCTAGCAAACCTTTAAAGAGAAACTAGTACCTATATTACTTATCCTTTTACAAAACATAGAAAAAGAAGGAATACTTCCCAACACATTTTATGAAGCAAATATAACCCTGATGCCCAAGCCAGAAAAATACCCAACAAGAAAAGAAAATTATACACCAATATCTCTAATGAGTATTGATGCAAAAATATTCAATGAGATTCTAGCAAACAGAATCCAGCAACACATCAAACAAATTATACATCATGACCAATTGGATTTCATCCGAGAGTCTCAAGAATGGTTCAATATATGAAAATCTATAAATATAATACATCACATAAAGAAAATTAAAAAAAAACTTTGATTCTCTAAATTGATGTGGAAAAAGCTTTTGGTAATATCCAGCTTCCTTCTTGATAAGAATGTTTAAGAAGATAGGCATATAAGGAACATTTCTTAAACTGATAGAGGCCATCTACAACAAACCCACAGTCAATATTGTGTTGAATTGAGTAAAAGTGAAAACATTTCCACTCAGATTAGGAACCAGGCAAGGTTCCCCCTTGTTTCCACTGCTTTTAACATTGTGATGGAAGTCTTAGTCATCACAATCAGGCATGAGAAAGCAATCAAGGGTATCCAAATATCAGAGGAGATCAAACTGTCACTCTTCACAGATGACATGATTGTATATCTGGAAAACCCTAGGGATTCAATTACAAAACTCCTCTAAGTGATCAAGGAATACAGCAGCGTCTCAGGATACAGAATCAATACTCACAAATATGTAGCCTTTATATATACCAATAATAGTCAAGGTGAAAAAACAATGTAGGACTCTACACTCTACACAATAGTGCCAAAGAAGATGAAATATCTGGGAGTATATCTAACAAAGTATGAGAAAGATCTCTATAAAGGGAACTGTGAAACTTTGGAAAAAGAAATAGCAGAAGATGTTAACAAATGGAAAAATATACCATGTTTATGGCTGGGAAGATTAAACGTGTTAAAATGTCTATACTTCCCAAAGTATTTTACAGATTTAATGCAATCCCTATTAAAGAACCTCTGTCATACTTTAAAGATCTGGAAAAATTAGTACTTAGTTTTAACAGAAAAAACTGAAATAGCAAAGACATTACTCAGAAATAAAAACAAATCAGAAGGTAACATGCTTCCAGACTTCAGACTATACTATAAATGTATAGCGATCAAAACAGCATGGTATTGGCACAAAAATAGACATAGACATATGGAACAGAATTGAAAACCAAGAGATAAACCCAGACACTTATCATCATTTGACCTTTGATAAGCCTATCAAAAATATAAATTGGGCATAGATTTTCTATTTAGCAAATTGTGCTGGGTGAATTGGCTGGTGACTCATAGAAGATTAAAATTAGACCCACACCTTTCTTCTCTCACAAAAATTCACTCTTACTGGTTAATAGTCTTAAACTTAAGACATGAAACTATAAAAATATTTGGAGAGAGTTCAGGGAAAACACTTGAAAAAATTTGCTTGGGAGAATACTTTATGAGCAGGACCACCTAGGCAATTGAAGCAACATCACAAATACATTACTGGTATCTGATCAAACTAAAAAGCTTCTCCACTGACAAGAACATAGTAAGTAAAACAATTAAACAGCCCTCAAATAGGAGAGGATTTTTGCAGGTCATATTTTTGACAAATGTCTAATAACCAGAATCCACAGAGAACTCAAACTTATTAATAAGAAAAGAACAAGTAATCCCATTTCATTGTGGGCAAGAGACATGAACAGAAGCTTATCTGAAGAAGACAGGTGCACAGTCTATGGACACATGAAAAAATGCTCATCTTTAACCATCAGAGAAATGCAAACCAAAACCACTTTGAGATAAATCTAACTGCAGCAAGAGTAGCCCACATCACAAAATCCCAGAACTACAGATGTTCGTGTATATGTGGACAAAAGGGAACTCCTGTGCACTGCTAGTGGGAATGAAAGCTAGTACATTCCTTTTGGAAAGAAGTTTGGAAAACACTCAGGAATCTAAATGTAGACCTGCCATTTGATCCTGCAATTCCTCTACTAGGTGTATCTCCAAAAGAAAAAAATCACTTGGCAACAAAGGTACCTGCACCAGATTGTTCATTGTAGCTCAATTTATAATTGCCAATTCTTGGAAGAAGCCCAAGTGCCCATCAACACATGAATTGACTAATAAATTATGGTATACCATGGAATACTATGCAGCATCAAAAAAGATGGAGACTTTACCTCTTTTATGTTTACATGGATGGAGCTGGAAAATATTCTTAGTAAAGTATCTCAGGAATGGAAAAAAATATCCAATGCACTCAGTACTACTATAAAGCCAATTTATAATCATTCACAGTTTCATATGAGAGATGAATGACAACTTTAGCCCAGGATGAAGGAGGGAAGGGGAGGGGAATGGGAAGGGAGGAGGATTCTTCGATAGAAGTAGGATTAATGGTGGGACCACACCTATGGAGTATATTGGAAGGGTACAAGTCAAATCTATCAAGTATTGAACACAAATGGCTTAACATTGTGATTAAGTAAATGAAGTGGAAGATATGTTAATTGGTAGGATGTAAGCACTCTAATTTGTACAAATTATCAACACATAAAATTCCACAAAGGTATAAATGTATTCATGATCTATGTATACATGACATAATAAAAAAACAGAAAAAAATATAAATCTCTTATCCAGTGAGAATCTCTCTTTGTTAATGGTGAAGGGTATGGGTCCAGTTTCAAGTTTCAGTCTTCTATAGGTCGCCAGCCTGTTAACCCAGCACCATTTGTTAAATAGTGAGTATTTTCCCCAGTGAATATTTTTGATAGACTTATCAAAGATCAAATGATAATAAGTAGCTGGTTTCATCTCTTGGTTCTCTACTCTGTTCCGTACATCTTTCTCTCAGTTTTTGTACTAGTACCATGCTGTTTTGATCACTATACATTTACAGTACAGTCTGATATCTGGTAGTGTGATTCCTCTTGTTTTTTTTTTTTTTTTAATTTCTCAGTAATGTTTTGGATATTTGAGGTTTTTTCTTATTCCATATAAAATGAAGTATTTTTTTCAAGGTCTTTAAAGTGGTGCTTTATTTTTTTTTTAATTTTACTCTTTTACTTTTATTAATTGTGGGAAAATATACGTACATAAAACTCACCATTTTAGCAGTACAGTTTGGTAGCATTGAGTACATTTACATTGTTTTGCAATCATCACCGCCAATGGGCCATCCATCTCCGGAATGTAGGGTAACATTTTAAATAGCATGACCTGCCTTATGCTAGTACATTGTATTAACAATCTAGAACAGAGAGCTAAGTTGTGAGAATTTAGAGTAGGAACTTTCAGTGAAAACAGTGAAAATTTTTACTACTGTCTAACAGTTGCCACTTATACCCTACTCTTACATGTATTAATGTGACTGATCTCCACTGGAACCCTCTCTGGGAGGTGCAAATGAGACAATTGAGGCAAAGAAAGGGAATGTGATTTGCCCCAGATCGCCCCGGGTTTGAGCTGGATTGACCCGAGCAATTTAGCTGACATTCTTTTTTTTACATTGTCCTGTTTTAACATACAATTTGAAATACTTTCATTAAGCTGGTTAACATAAATTTCATGTTATTTGCTTAGTCATTGTATTAAAACATTTATATTCTAGTTCTAGATCACTTGTACCCTTGTTAGACAGATATATTGGTGATCTTTCCAGTCACCCTCCCACCACCCATCCGCCCTTCTCCCCTCCCCTTCCACACCTCCTCCCCATATTTTTGGGCTAGAATTAAGTTGTATCTTTCGTTTGAGAGCTATAGATTAGTTTCATAAAAGGGCTGTGTACATTGGATACTTTTTCTTCCATTCCTGAGATACTTTGCTAAGAAGATCATTTTCCAGTTCCATCCATGTAAACATGAAGGAGGTAAAGTCTCCGTTTTTCTTTAGGGCTGCATAGTATTCCATGGTTGTACATTCACTTTCAATCACTATGTGAAAATTACTGCAAATTTATTAGTTTAAATCAAGTTATAATCAAGATGTCAGCCAAGGGCCAGTCATGGTGGCTATAATTTCAGCACTTTGGGAGGCCAAGGGTGGAGGATTACTTGAGACCAGGAGTTTGAAACCAGCCTGGATAACATAGCAAGACTCCATCTCTACAAAAAGTAAATCAATAAAATTTTTTTCGAACAATGTCAGGTGAGCTACAATAATCATGTCAAGCCCCACCTGGGAAAAAAAAATCTGCTTTCAAGCTCTCTCAGGTTGTTTAAAGAATCCATGTCCTTGTTGTTGTAAGACCAGGAGCCCTGGCTTTTGTTTGCCCTTATTTGGAGGTCTCTGTCTCTTCCTCAGGTGCTGGGCATCACCCCCAGCTTTCTGCCCTGCAAGCTGATCAACACGGACACTTTCTTCATCAAGCCCACAAGGAAAGCCCCATTTCTAGTCTGATAATATGGTATCTCATGTAACAACACAGTAGTGATAATCCATTGCTTTTGCCATGTAATGTCACCTAATTAGGATAGGACATCCCATTATTTTTTCATATTTTACTTATGAGAAACACTCAAGGAGAGGGGATTATTCAAGGACATGGATACAAGGAAGTCAGGATTGTGGGGGACCAAGCTAAAATCAGTAACTGACAGTGTAGCATAATAAAGTCCTAACACTGTAAATGAATACAAAAAAAATCTAATATTCAACTATGTGAAATTTTTAAGATTAATCATCTGGTCAAAATTATCAAGCATAAAAAAGCTAAAAATATGACCCATTACCTGAAGAACTCAATCAGAAAAAAACAGATTCCATAATGAAAAATAGTTAAATTTCTTGACGCAGAACAAGATGGAGGACTAGAGACAGTCCAAGATGGAGGACTAGAGACTAGGGACATTCATGGTGATATTGGGGAAGAAAGACTCCAGGCACCTCTAGCTTGTGGGCTCTGCCAAGAAACATCCCTTCAGGGGCACAGGGAGGCAGAAGAACACTTTAGGACCCCAAGACAGGACAAAAACAGTGAAGAAGTGGCAAGTACTTACCTTCAGGCAGAGGCTGCTGATATAGCCAGGATGGTTTGCAAAAAGAGAAGTCCTGCCCTGTGGGGTGTTTTTGGACCTGGGAACTGGGTTGAGTTATGTTGGCAGAGCTTGGGTGATGGACGAGTCATATTGAACAGTGCCCAGGGCCCAGGACTGAGCTCCCAGGTAGAGCAGAGCTCATTGTTTGGCTGTAGATCTTGCACAACCGTTGTGTGAAGGCTGCTTTGAAGGGTTGGCCTGAAGGTCCTAGGGCAAAGCTGGTTCTGACTCACCAGACATGTGGGGCAGCCACTCCTGGGAAGATATGAACAACACACACTTTCCTGGGAAAGCCAAAGAGTAGCCAAGGGACATGGTTTGGAAATGTCAAGGCATGTATATTAAGCAGTCCAAGGAGAGCTTCAAGCTCCCAACCCTATGGGGTTTGAGGGCAAAGAAGTAAGGAAGTTGAGACACTGTCTCCTCTGCAAGGCAGAGGTTTCCAGTCTCCATCTTATACAGTTGTATCAGATGTATTTTTTCTTCTTTTTTCTCAGTAATTATAATTTTTCATTTTTACCTTATTTAATAATAAGGGCTTCAAATTTGCTAGTTATTCTTTTCCCCCTCCAATGGTATCCCTTAAAGTTTTTTGTTTGTTTTACTTTGATTTATAGTATTTTTGTTTTTCTTCTCTATTTGGTGGAAGTGGGATCTTGTGTCTGCTCAGGCTAGCAAAGAGCTCCAGACCTCAAGGAACCCACCCTACCCAGTCCCCAAGAGGTTGGGATTTGTGAGTGTGGGTCAAAGTATTCTACTGTACACCAATATTACTCATATCTCTCTCTTTCTCTTCCCCTCTTCTTTGTGTCAATCTTCCCTTTTACTCCCCCCTTTTCTTTCTCTTTTCTCCTTTTTAATCTTTTATCTCCTTCTTGTTCTTCACTTTTCTCTTTCTTTTAGTCCTTTACTAAATGGACACTTCATAGTAAGTTAAAGAGCAGGAGGAAGTAAAAGGAAAAAGTAGGGAAAGAAGAAGAAACAGCAGAGAAATTCTAGCATCATGAAGAACCAGAACAGAGCAACTCCCCCTCCCCCAAAGGATCACAATGTAGCTACTGCAGAGGATTTCACCTTTAAGGAAATGTTAGAAATAAAAGAAAGGGAATTTAAATACAGATGGTTAAAAACAATGAAGGAAATTACTGAGAAAGTGGAAAATAACAAAAAGGAAATACAAAAACAGAATCAAATAAGAGATAAATGATGAAAAGAATATAGGAAAGATATAGCAGAGCCTAAGGAATTGAAGCACTCAATCAGGAAACTTAAACATGTAGTAGAAAGTATCAATAACATATTAGACCATGCAGAAGAAAGAATCTCAGGGATAGAGGGAGGATAAACCTTTTGACCTAAATGAGGCAGTTAAAAAGACAGAAAAAGAGAGAGTGAGAGCAGAACATTCACTAACAGAATTATGGGACTTCATGAAGCATTCAAGCATAAGAATTACAGGTATCCCAGAAGTGGAAGAAGAATGCCCCAGAGGAATGGAAACCCTACTAGAGAATAACATAAATGAAAATTTCACAAGTATCACCAAAGATTCTGACACAATACCCCAGGTCATCTCAATTTAAACAGAGCTCCTCCAAGATACATTGTCATGAACCTGTCCAAAGTCAAGACAAAAGAGAAGATTCTGCAAGTAGCCAGGAGTAAATACCAATTGACCTTGAAGGGCAAATCCATTAGGGTGACCACAGACTTCTCCAATGAAATTTTTCAAGCTAGAAGAGTATGGTCATTTTTACTGATATGCAAACACTGAGAAAGTTTGCTGCAACAAGACCAGCTCTACAGGAAGTACTTAGACCCATTCTATACACTGACTATTACAATGGACTACCAGCAAACTAAACATCCAGAAGCTAAAGGAGAAAATCTAGCTTACACAATGATGCAAAAGATAAGACTAACCCATGGACTTTCACGAAATAAGATGAATATAACTTCACCACACTTAATAATTCTGTCAATAAATGTTAATGGTTTGAACTTACCAATGAAGAGGCATGGGCTGCCTGATAGAATAAAAAAGCAAAAGCCATCCATTTGCTGCCTACAGTAGACACACCTAGCCTTGAAGGACAAAGTGAAAAACTCAGGGTTAAGGGATGGAAAAGAATTCTTCAGGCAAATGGAAATCAGAAGAAAGGAGGGGTTGCAATCTTATTTTCAGATACACGTGGTAAAGCAACTAAAGTCAAAAAAGACAAACATGGACATTTCATATTGGTCAAGGAAACAATACAACAAGAGGACATTTCAATTCTAAATATTTATGCACCCAACTTAAATGTACCCAAATTCTTGAAACAGATGTTAATTAGTCTGAGCAATATGATATCCCTTAACACCATAATAGCAGGAGACTTTAACACTCCTTTAACAGAACTGAGCAGATCTCTAAACAGAAACTAAAAAATGATACAAGGGACTTAAACATGACCCTAGAACAAATGTGCTTAATAGACATATACAGAGCAGTTGATCCCAAAGCTAAACAAGATATGCTCTTCTCATCAGCCTATGTAACATTCTCCAAAATAGATAATATCCTAAGACATGAATCAAACCTCAATAAAATTAAAAGAATCAAAATTATACATCATATCTTCTCAGATCACAAGACAATAAAGGTGGAACTCAACTCCAACAAAAATTGTCATCCCTACATAAAGGTGTGGAAATTAAACAACCTTATGCTGAATGCAGCTGGGTCAAGGAAGAGATAAAAAAGGAAATCATTAACTTCCTTTAGCATAACAACAATGAAGACAAAAGCTATCAAAACCAGTGGGACAATGCGAAAGCAGTCCTAAGAGGGAAATTTATCACATTAGATGCCTATATCCAAAAAAGAGAAAGAGAGCATCTTGACATCTTTTAAAAGAAATGGAAAAGGAATATCAATCCAATCTCAAACCTAGCAAAAGAAAATAACCAAAATTAAATCAGAAATAAGTGAAATTAAAAATAAAAGAATCATTCACAAAATTAACAAAACAGAAATTTGAGTCTTTGAAAAGATAAATAAAATTAATAATTAATAACCTAATAATAAATTGATAATTAATAACCTCAATAAGAAAGGGGGAAATAATAACTGATACTAGAGAGATATAAGAGATTATTTCTGCCTACTATCAAAAATTCTATGCCTAGAAATTTGACAGTTTGGAGGAAATGGACCAATACCTGGAATCACACCATCTTACTAAACTTAACTAGGAATAAAAAGATCTCTTGTATAGACCAATATCAAGCAGTGAGATTACAGACACAATAAAAAAGCTTTCAGCAACAACAACAAAAACAAAAACCTGGGACCAGATGGCTTCACATCAGAATTCTATCAAACCTTCAAAGATGAGCTTGCATCTACATTGCAGAACCTATTTCAAAACATTGAGAAGGACGGAATCTTCCCCAACATCTTCTATGAAGCAAACATCGCCTTTATTCCAAAACCAGGAAAGGACCCAACCAAAAAGGAGAACAACAGACCAATTTCACTAATGAATATTGATGCATAAATACTCAGTAAAATCCTAGCTAATAGATTGCAACTACTCATTAAAAAAATCATACATCACAATCAAGTAGGTTTTATCCATGGGATGCAAGCCTGGATTAATGTTTGCAAATCCATAAATAGATCATATAAATAGAAGCAAAAACAAAGACCATATAGTCCTCTCAATAGGTGCAGAAAAAGCATTTGACAAAATCCAGCATCCTTTTCTACCAAGAACACTTAAGAAAACAGGCATAGGTGGCACATTTCTTAAGCTGATTGAAGCCATCTATGACAAACCCACAGCTAACATCATTGTGAAGGGAGAAAAACTGAAAGCTTGACACTTAAAATTGGAACCAGACAAGATTGTCCACTATCACCACTATTATTCAACTTTGTGCTGGCAGTTCTAGCCAATACAATCAGATAATAGAAGGATATAAAAGCCATCCAAATGGGAGCAGCAAAGGCCAAACTCTCACTCTTTACACATGATATGATCTTATACTTAGAAAACCCCACAGACTTAACCACAAAACTCCTGGAAGTGATCAGGAAATACAGTAACATCTCAGGGTATAAAATCAATGTCCACAAATCAGTAGCCTTTGTATATGCCAATAACAGCCAAGTTGAGAAGAAAATCAAGGACACAACTCCCTTCACAGTAGCTTTAAAGAAAATGAAACACTTATTACACCCAACAAAAGAGATGAAAGATCTTTACAAAGAGAATTATGAAATCCTAAGGAAAGAAATTGCAGAAGACACACTAACAAATGGAAGAACATACCATGATCCTGACTGGGAAGAATCAATATTGTGAAAATGTCTATTCTACCCAAAGCAATCTACAGATTAAATGCAAACACCATTAAAGTACCAACATCATATTTTGAAGAACTGGAAAAAATACTACTTCATTTTGTATGGAACTGGGAAAAAACCCATATAGCTAAGGCTATTCTTAATAATTAAAACAAAGCTCGGCTCGGCGCCTGTGGCTCGATCCGCTAAGGCGCCAGCCACGTACACCTAAGGTGGCGGGTTTGAATCCCCAGCCCGGGCCCGCCAAACAACAATGATGGCTGCAACCAAAAAATGGCCAGGC
>CAUYQV010181007.1:0-25626 GCA_963574575.1 Galagoides demidoff
ACTCCTGGGCTCAAGCGAGTCTCCTGCCTCCGCCTCCCAAGTAGCTGGGACCACAGGCGCCCGCCACAACGCCCGGCCATTTTTTGGTTGCAGCCATCATTGTTGTTTGGTGGGCCCGGGCTGGGGATTCGAACCCTCCACCTTAGAAAAACCATTTTTTTTAAACTGGGAAGAGAGAAATAAGCCAAATAATGAAATGTTTCATTTATAATTAGAATTTAAAGGGACTATCGGACAGCCTGGACTTTTTGGGTTGGAAATAAAATTATTTCAAGTTTCTAGTCCAGTCAGCAAAAGATTCTCAGAATAAGGAATGGTCTCGAGGTACATATTGTATCAAGACCTTCATTAAAATTTCAGAAAAATTTAAGGACGTGACTAATAGACTCTGTCAGCCAAATTGTTTCTAAGAGTCTTGGGGGCATTATTACATAGTAACTCGGCATATCCAAAGTAGAGGTATGTCTTGAAAAGAATTATAGACATCTCTTTTGAGCATGAAAAGAAACTCTATAAAACTCATAGGAAACCCATGAAATTTTTTGAGACTATTGTATTTATGGGAGCACTATCAACTCGGACTGAAAGGGCGAGAGAGAATTAAAAATTAAGAGGAGGCCTCTGGCTGGGCATGGCGGCTCACACCTGTAATCCTAGCTCTTTGGGAGGCTGAGGCAGGTGGATTACTTGAACTCAGGAGTTCAAGACCAAACTGAGCAAGAAAAAGACCCTGTCTCTTCAAAAATGGAAAAACTAGCTGGGTGTTGTGGTGGGTGCCTATAGTCCCAGCTACTCGGGAGGCTGAGGTAAGAGGATTGCTTGAGAGTTTGATGTTGTGAGCTATTATGCCACAGCACTCTACCACCTTCCCCCCAATAGAGACTCTGTCTCAAAAAAAAGGAGAGGCCTCTGGGCTCCTGACTTTCTATGGACAGAAAGAGGACCACGAAAGCTTCTCAGCTGCAAACAGTTCATTTTTGGTGCTAAATGAAAGGTATCTTTGAAGGTAAAACCCCAAATTTGGGGGGTGGGGGCAGAGTTAAGAGCTGAGAAACCTAATAATAATTGAGGGAACTAATCCGAGGGAGCAGAATCAGTCTCCAATAAAGGAACGTTCTTTATTCGCAGAAGAGAAGGCCTGAAACTTGTGTCCAACTGAATTTCAGAATGGTTATGGGTCAGTGGCAGTTCTGGGCCTCCCGTTTCCCTTGTTTCTGAGTGGGACTATCTATTGCCGTTGTCTTAGCCCTGTCTTTCCTTTGCGTCCTGGATGTCTGTGGCACAGAGAATTGTCTTTTTGGTTCACAGGATTTCTAGATTAAGAGTTGCTGCACCAAAAAGCTGTTCTTAAGCAGCCTCACCTGTGTCTAGACCTGATCTCTGTGAGATCATGGGTTCTGAACCTCACGCTGGGATTGGATGATACTCTAAGGATTTGCATGTGAGGGAGATGTGAATTCTAGGCCAAAGGGAATCTGTGGCAGGGTAATATGTGCAATAGTAGTCCCCAGTGCACTGTGTGTGTTTGTGTGTGTGTGTTCATGCCTCATGGCGATGTGACTCTGATGCTCCTCCTGCAAAGAGGTGGCATCTTGTGCCTCACTTCTTGAATAATGGACTGGGCTTAGTGACTCGCTCTCACTAAAAGAATATGGCAGAGGCCCTACTGTCCAGCTTCTGAGGCTGGGGCCAAAGAGGCTTGAAGCCTCTGCTTTTGTTGTCCTGGACTTCGGAGATCACCGTGCTTTTGAAAAGCTCAACATTGGCTCGGCGCCTGTGGCTCAATCAGCTAAGGCGCCAGCCATGCACACCTAAGGTGGTGGGTTCGAATCCCCAGCCCAGGCCCGCCAAACAATAATGATGGCTGCAACCAAAAAATGGCCGGGCGTTGTGGTGGGCACCTGTGGTCCCAGCTACTTGGGAGGCGGAGGCGGGAGACTCGCTTGAGCCCAGCAGTTGGAGATTGCCTTGAGCTGTGATGTTATGGCACTCTACCCAGGGGGATAGCTTGAGGCTCCGTCTCAAAAAAAAAAAAAAAAAGAAAAGCTCAACATTAAATACCATATGGAGAAAGAGGCCCAGCTATTCCAGCCATCTCAGCTGAGACAGTGTCTGCCAGCTGAGCATGGTGGTGTGAGTCAGCTCAAGTGAAAGCACGGAAGAGCTTTCTGGCAAACCCCCAGAATCAGAAGTAATAGAAAGTTGTTTAGTGGGGCGTGATGGAGCACACCTGCAGTCCTAGCACTCTGGGAGGCCAAGGTGTGTGGATCGCTTGAGCTCAGGAGTTTGGGATCAACCTGAGCAAGAGCAAGACCCTGTCTCCACTAAAGATAGAAAAAACTAAATTAGCCAGTAGTCCTAGCTATGTGGGAGGCTCAGGCAAGAGGACCACTAGAGTGTAGGAGTTTGATGTTGCTGTGAGATATGATGATGCCATGGCTCTCTACCCAGGGTGACAGAGTGAGACTCTATCACAAAAGGAAAAAGTTTTTTTTTTCTTTTAAGCCATTATGTTTTGGGGATGGGTTGTCGTACAGCAATAGGTAACTGGTACAAATTAGAATTTAGCACTGGTTGGTGGGAATAAAGAATTTCCTTAATGATTTTTGCCTGTGTGTAGTTGGCTGATCGTAGTACTATTAAGCCCGCTGGCTGTTGAATGTTAAGTTAGAACTGGGAAATCCTAAGAGAAATGGTCAAAGGAACATGAGGTGCTATAGGGGCCAATTCAGTAGTTTGGGGGCTGCTACTTTAACCTCAGAGGCCTGTTGGGATTACCAAATTAGGCTGAATCTACCTGAAATCAAATTCTAGCTCTGGCACTTATTAACTTTCAAAAAAATTGGTGAGCTTTGTTGTTGAAAGTAGTTTTGGGTCCACAGAAAAATTGGGCTAAAAACACAGCGTGCATATACCTGTCCCCCCACACGCACCACCCTCCCCACCACTGCAGCATCATACAGAATAGTGTCACTGTCTACAGTTCCTCTGGGCTCTCCCTAGGCACCCCCCCCACCCCCCGCTCGCCCCGGGAAATCACTAATCTTTTTACCGTCTCCATTGTTTTGCGTGTCCCAGCATACTGTATGGTTGGAATCACACACTACGGAGCCTTTTCATGGTGGCTTTGTTCCCTTAGTGGTGTGCACTCCAGTGACCTTCGTATCTTCTCATGGCCTGATAGCTTCTTTCTGTTAGCTGATCTACCACAGCTTATTTATTCACCCACTGGAGGGCATCCTGGTTGCTTCCACGTTTTGGCAATTTTGAACGAAGCTGCTATAAGCATCCACAGGTAGGTTTTTGTGTAGATGTAAGTTTGCGCTTCATTTGGGTGAATACCAAGTCTTGCTGGATCATATGGTAAGAGTATGTTAAGTTTTATGAGAAACTGCCAGATTATCTTCCGAAGTGGCTGGACCACTTTGCATTCCCACCAAATGAGTGAGTGGGAGTCTCTGGTGCTCCACGTCCTCTCTGGCGTTTGGCCTTGTCCGTGTTTTGGGTTTTGGCCATTCTGGTATGTGTGCAGTGGTCTCTCACTTTTGTTTAACCTGCAATTTCCTAACAACGTGATGTTGAATGCCTTTCCCTACACTTGCCACCTGTATATCTTCTCTGGAGTTGTCTGTTCAGGTTTTTTGCCCATTTTAAAAATCAGGTTGCCCATTTTCTTGTTGAATCATAAGAGTCCTTTGTGTGCTGTGGATACCAGTCCTTTAAGGGTGTCTCTTTTGCAGTTTTTTTCAACTAGTGTGTTACTTGTCTTTTCTTTTTTTGACATTGTCTACTCTGAATTGGGAGAGGATGGATCAGTGGGCAGGAAACAGGTCTTTCCTCCCCCTGGGCCTGTTAGGCTCTGAGAAACATCCACCAGGTTAGGCTCTCGTGAAATGATTTCTCTTGAGGGCAGGCCTTGTAAGAACAGAATGTATTTCAAAATGGTTCCCTTTCTCCTCTCCCTGCTGGCAGCCCAGGGGACATTTCTTTGGTATTCACAGGGAGGATCTGCTTGAGCTCCTAGAGGTGTAACCTACAAAAGTATGACTGACCTTCTTAACCCTCTGACTTGTGCACACTGAGCTGCAGGCAATCTGTCAACTGAAGTTCAGGTTTTACTAGCTGGGTACTGGTTCCCATGGAGCTGTCTGCTCTGGAAGCTGTGACTCTCTGTCCTCCCTGCCTGTCTCTCTAATCCCTGGGACCTTACTTCTCTGGGGGATCTAAGAAACTGACTTTTCAAGTTTGTTCAGCTTTCCATTCTGAGGATGGAATGGTGTCTTTCAAGCTTCTTGCTGGACACGCAACCTGAAATCCTCTGAATCTCAGTTTCCTCGCCTGTAAGTGAGAATTACAGTGCATATGTGGCACTGTTGTTGTGAGGATTTGATCAGTGATGTACATAAACCTCTTGGAACAGGTGCTTGATAAGTGGCAGGTGTGGAGGGGACTCTCTCAGCTCGCATTTCCTCTGGGCTGGGCTGCAGGGCTGGATCTTGCCCTTGCCCTGTACTCTGTGTCCTTATCATTACGGTTCCCAGTGTTTTGGGGAACCCTTGCTATTTCCTGGGTTATTGAGGGTGAGAAAGGTATGTCCCTTCTGTAGCAAAAATGGCCCCCAAGCTACTCTTTGTAGCATCAACTTCTGTCAAACCAACGCCATCAGCCAACCACCCCTCCATGGGCAGGAAGGCATGGGCTCCCTCCCACTGAACCACAGGCTTCAGGTTACCCAGAATCCAAAGGGCGGAGCTACAAAGAGAGACATGGCAGTAGCAAACCATGGAACAATTTATGGAGCTTGGGAAAGACTCTGGAGTTTCCTCTTCTTATATAAACCACATTCTGAGACTCGGAGAACAATCACTGTCAGAAACATTGTCCTTGAATGCAAAGGACCACACGGTGTAATACAGTCTGCAGTTCAGTCGAACATTCTTGGAGGTACCACTTTCAAGTTTTTGTTTTTCTCACTACTTGACAATATTATGATTTCTTTCTACAGGGGATGAAGCTACAGGCCCCTGCTTGGCTATTGTCTGAGGTTCTATTATGAGCCTCTGGCAGACTGCAGGCATAGAAACCTATTTTTTTTTTTTTTAAGGCTACGCACGTGGTGCCTAGTCTCCATTCATCTCTTGTCCATTCTGGTCAGAGATGGTGCTGACGACAGACCCCAAGATCTCAGTAATCTTGGGAATGAGGTTGAGGTTTCAGAACTCGTGACTGCAGACTCAAGCCATGCAGACTTGGCCCAGCTGTCTCTGCCAAGCGCCCTATTATCAGAATTAAAAAACATGGTGCCTGATTCCAAGCTGTGAGCTCATTCCAAAACCTCCCCTATGTTTTCTGGCATCATTTAACTCTCAGGTCAACAAAGTTTAAAATAGAGCTTTGCCTTCTCTTGTTAACATCTAATAATAAGACCCTTTGTAGTTTTGGAAAAGCATTGTTAATATTATGTATTTGGAAAAGGAAAAAAATGTTTCTTCCTCAACAAGGTAAGAAACAAGTAAGCAAGCAAACTTAGGGTATATGATTATATGATTTTTAGGTTACAGTATCTTTCAAAATAATGCATTTTAAATATTATGGTTTTGTATTTAGCCACAGTATGTGGCTTGTTTTGCAGCTATGGTGACCACTAAAGGGGTTTGTGATTTTGTGCTTATCGTACAGGGATACAGGGAATGGGTTAATAAAGGTTGAAAAGACTGTTGTAGATTTCAGTTTTCTCACTAATTCATTTCCCGTTTACAGTGATAGTCACCCTCTATGCCTTCTCTGAGAGAGAAGCCAGGTGCAAGTAGGTTCATAACAGAAAAAGAGTACATTGCAAAAAACTCTTTCTTCTTTAAATTGATTTGGCCAGATTCTGGATTTGAAGGGACCTTGGTGCCCTGTTGAGCCCGGTGGAGTCAGGGTTGGGAGATGCGCAGACACTGAGCCGCCCCTGTGTCCCCTGTGGCACTGCAGGTTATGTGGGTTTGAAGTAGCCACCAGGTAGGTGAGTGTTGACCCTGGCTGGCACTACAGCCTGTGGTGCTCCTAGGTGGCAGTGACAGCTCATTCAGCAGCAGTGTGACCTTTGGGGTAATGTCTGTCACTTGCCCACGTGGGAGAATCCCAGACTTTCCAGGTTACAGGCTCCTCACTGATAAAATGAGAGATTTAGGTTAGACGATTTGCAAGGCCTCTTTCTATTCTAAATGCTATGATTCGATGACATTAAGCCCATTTGATCTAAAACTGGAACTGAAAACCTTCTGGGCATATGCATGGTAGACAAAGGGATTGTATTGCAGATAAGATAAAACACTCCTTTCAGCCTAATTTTTTTTCTTTTTTTGTCCATGTCAAAGTTTTTTTTTTTACTCACTTCCTACTATGTACTCTATGCTGAGTAGGTTCAGGAAAATCTAAGCCCCATTCCTTCCCTCGTAGAGGAAATGACTGAGGTAGTAACAGTTCGAAGCCCCACGTGGTCTGCGTGGGGCGGAGCTACAGAGCGAAGCGGAGCCACAGAGCGAAGCGGAGCCAAGGTCAAGACTTGGCGCAGGTGTCAGAGGCCCCAAGGCTTCTTGATTATTGCCGCTTCACCCCTGGTGCTCCTGACGGCTCTTCTCATCATCCTTCCCTTCCTTCCTTCCTTTTTTCCTTCCCTCTGCTTTTGTTGACTGATGTAGCCCAAGTGTCTGGGTGAATTAGTTGGCACTTCCTCGGTATTTGTTGAGTGAATGAAGGGCTGGATGGGGGGAGGGAGCAGGCTCCGAGTGGTGGGATCCAGGTGGGCCTCCGAGTGGGCCTGGTAGCGGGAGGACTGTCAGGCCACCTACAAAAGATGGGGCTCCTTGCACTGTTGGGCCCATGAGCCTGTGTTTGGGGGGAAGTCCTGAAGCCCCAGATCCTGCATTCCCCGTGGGCACATTAAGCGTCTCGGAGGCCATTTTGATTGTAACCCTACGTTTTCACTTGGGACTGTAAGTCGTCGCTGGGTGGGTCGACCATCTTGGGATTTCCTTTCACTCCAGAGTGAGCCATTGTGAGTGATGCTTCTCAAGGTTCAGTCACTCAAACGGCAACAGCCACTCATGGGTGCGTTGCGGTGGGGGTGGGGGTGTCGCAGAGTAAAGTGCAGCGACTGCCAAGGGACACGGACATCATCCGATTTGCTGGTTCCCTGATGGCGGCTGCACATTAGGGCTCCCTTGGGAGCTTTTAAGAAATACTAGGGCTTTGGCCTCCACCCTTCTCCCCCGGCTTCTAACTTAATTGGTCTGGGAAGGAGGGGCCTAGGCACCGTGGTTGGTTTACGAGTTCCCCTGGCAATTCTGATACGCAGCGGGGTAAGCGCCACCGCCACCGGACTCAACCTCCCTCCTGTTAGCGAGGGGCCCCAGGCCCAGAGGATCAAGCATCTTGTCTGGAAGTGACGGGCTGTTATTACCCTCAGATATACACCAGAGGAGTGGCAAAGAATTTCTTTGGACTGACAATTTTGAATTGGCTGGATTCTTTGGTGATTTAAATTAATCTGGACTAGATAATTAAGTCATAGATACAGACCAGAGGTTAGAGAAGCGGGAGGCACCTGTCTGGCTGACAGGAAGCCTGGTGACCAAGGCCACAGAGGTGTGTGCTGTGGAGACCCTCCGTGCCACAGGGACTGGTAATAGTAACTCAGAGCCCTGGATGGACCACGAATAAAGCCTTTGGATGTGATTGATGCTGCAAGTCACAGTCGTCCTGTGTTGTTTCCTGGGGCCTTTGTTGCAGACCCCAATGTCTTTACACCTGTGCTCTAGGTGTCCAGGTGGTGTTAGGCTGTGAGGGCTGCTTCCCCTCCCTCTGGTCTTCCCACCATTGCAGTAGAACAGCTGAATCTTGCTTTTTCCACCAGTGCTCAAAATCATGGTAGGAAAAAGGAATGAATAAAACAACCTTAGCTACCAATCTACTGTTTTCAGACAGATACATTGTGGAAGAAGGAGCTGTCACAGCCACTTAGGGCAACTGAAGCTCCCAGCACAGCCCTAGTCATTGAAGGTTAAAAAAAATACTGACTTCCAAGTGATATGGAAAAAGAAAGGATAATGCCTCCACAGAACATCAAGGGGTGGCTGTCTTAAGGCCAGGCAGGTGTGGGGCTGAGAACTTTTGTTCCGGTTTTATTGTTCTCTGTTTTTGGAGTTCCTGGGTCCCCTGGCTGTTCTGAGAAAGGGGACTGTGGCAGCAGAAAGAGCTGTGGTCAGTGGTGAGCACTGTCACACCGTCACTATTTCAGGCCACCTGGAGAATACTGAGGAAGGGCACATAACAAGTTGTTCTAGGGTAGCAGAGACGTTGTTTCTGGGCTGTTGTTTTAGATGTAACCAGAACGAAGAGCAGCGAGCTGGATGGGAGAGGATAAATGCATCTCTTTCCCCTTACTGCTTGTGGAAATAATTACGGGGGAAGCAAAACCTTGTCTAGGAATTTGATCTGGCCTGAAGGACACATAAACTACAATTTTGAAGTTGTGTATTCCTTGTGAAATTAAGAGGTAAGATTAGGGAAAGGTGACTGCCATTTTGCTAAAGGACAACTTTCAGACATATCATCCACATTGTCACAGAACTTATGCATGGGTCACTACAAAAGTTTTGAGACAGACTGTGTCATGGTCCATTATTTCACTTCTAAGAAACACAGTTGACGGTGTGTCCTGATTCACCCACGCAAGTTTCAACTTGCTTGGCTTTTTGGTGCTGCAGGGAGGGCTTTATATGTTTCCATCCTTGTAGGTTTTACATTCCTTGATTTTTGTGTATCTCAAAACTTTCTTGATGACCCACGTAGCCCAGTGGGAAGCCATACAATCCACAAACAGCAAACCACACCCAAACACACACATACATTTCTGCATGTGTACTGGTAATTTAAGGAAGAAGAAGGAAGTAAGGTAAAGGTTGGAGGACATTTTAGAAGTGGGGCTGGGGAAGGCCTCAGGATGTGATGTTGGAACAGAGGCTGAGGAAGGGAAGGGGAGGGCAAGCTAGGTGGAGGGTAGAGCCACCACAAAGACCCTCATGGATGAAGGGCAGGCATCTGAATTGGTAAACACTGTGAGCATGGGCAAGGGGTCAGGGTCAGGTAGTCACGTCTGGCCAGGAGATCAAGGAGGAGTCTGTGGAGATGGTGGCATCTGGACTATACCTTGAAAGATTCATGGGATTTCAACAGGATAGATTCTCAGCAACCCAAGAGAAGAAGAATGTCCTGATGGCCACGGGCCTTATACATGGGTGATGTTCACCCAGTGAACAGGTGAAGAGGAGGAAGGTGTGACAGGTGAGGAGAATGTTATGAATTAAGATATTGGAGTGGAAACTGGGTTATATTCTGGGAATGGTAGAGTTTAGTGGGAATAGTGATGATGTAAAAAGTCTGAAAATGTCATGTCATGAAAAATGTAGTTGAGGGACTGATAATAAAAGGCAAAAATACCGAATTCTGAAGCTTGGTATGTGTTGTGAAGGCAAGTAGGACTCTTGGTGGGTTTTTAATAATGGAACTGCTCTAAGCCAGAGCATGCCTTGAGAAGGGGAGGCTGGGCATTTGGGGGAGAGAATGAAAAATGGAAATCTGTCATACTTCCTCCGGAGAGAACACAGATTTGAGCAAGGCTGGATATCTTGTAATAGAAAGGTAAGACACTGTGTAAATAAAATGGACAATGTTTGGTGACTGATTCGACGTGGGAAGAGAAGAGAAAGAGGTGGATCGAGGAGGTCTGATGTTTCACGTGTGACTGATAGGGAGGTGGTGGGGTTACTGAGACAGAAACAGAAGGTAAGCGATGTAAGTGGTTTCGAGCTGGCAATAGCACATCCGGGTGTTAGATGTTCAGCTAATGGAAAAGCAGAGATGAGAACAAGTCGGGTTAAAGAGGGAGGTTTGGAATCTAGAGGATTTGGAACCTAGAGGAGATATAGGTATTGGAAACCAGAAGAGAAAAGGGACCAGAACAGAAACAGAGATTCTCACACTCAGGGTCTAGGAAGAAGAGGAGCCCAGGAAGGAGAGGCTGACGCTGCTGCAGGGGTGAAGCGTCCAGTGCCCACAACACCGGCTTGGAAGTGTCCAAGGGGAGGCAGCCAATGGGACCACAGCTGCAGCCCACAAGCGGCATCTGCCAATCAGGAGACACGGACAACTTTTGTGACATGTAGCAGTTAACTATTAGCTATGTTGCTTGGCCTTTCTCAAGGGGAACCTGCCTATCTTAATTCAGGGGGCCCAGGGTCTGTCAGCTGGCTCCAATCTAGAAATGTGTTGAAGTTGGGCATCATAGCTCACACCTGTAATCCCAGCACTCTGGGAGGCAAGTCAGGAGGATTCTTTCAGTCTAGGTGTTCGAGACCAGGCTGGGCAAGGGAAAGACCCATCTCTACTAAAAATACAAAAGCTATCTAGGCTTAGCCAGCCGGGTGTTGTGGTGGTCGCCTGTAGTCCCAGCTACTCAGAGGCTGAGGGTAGAGGATTCCTTGAACCCAGGAGTTGGAGGTTGCTGTGAGCTAGGCTGACTCCTCTGTGCTCTAGCCTGGGCAACAGAGTGAGGATCTTGTTCCAAAAAGAAAAAAAGGTTGGTTGAGGGGCCACAACTGTCTGTCAGGGCGATTCAAACTGGACTTCCATGTGCTGGACCTCAGCCAGTTGTACGTCTATTTCAGTTCCGTTCTCATCACTGCTTTGGCTCTACTGCCCTTTATGGTAACTGTGCCAGCCTCCTGCCTGTGCTCAAGGGCCCCATCACCATGGCACTCCTAATGAATTTGGCAGTCCAGTTTGGTGACAGTAGTATCCCTGTCATTCCTGGCCTGCAGAAAACAGCCACCCTAAAGCTTCTCCTGTAAATTCCTATCTTTGGTGGAAGGTGGGTCCTCTGTGCCTTCCGGGCAGGCAGAGTTTGGGGTGGGCAAACAGGTCTTTTGTAGTAAGTTTGTGCTGCCATTCTGATCCCCTAAGTCTCAGGATATCTTATTCTAAAGTTTGTCAGGGAAGTTCTGGCATTTCTACTTCAGATTGTAGAGGCCTCTTTGGTTTGTATGTTTCAGGGGAAAGACGGCACAAGCTTTCTGAGCCAGTCCCAAGCGCTCGATTTAACATGCTGACTCCAGAGTGCCTGCTCCATGTTCCCATATTGTCACCATATCATTAGACCAATCCAACGTCCCCCCCCCTCCCTTAGCATTCATTCCCAGGTGTGCTTCCCAGGATACTGTTGATAAAGTTCACAAAATCTTCCCATTCTTTTGGTGCGTATGGGACCTTCTCGGGGGTTGTACTCAGTACCGTAGCTCCTGAGGCTGCCAGGTTTTGTGTCTGGGCTTAGATCTGGAAGCATCAGAGGCAGATGGGGAGGTCTGGGGGAGAATGGGGCGCCCTGCAGGAGGCCTCCTCAGCAGAGACCATTACAACGTCCTTAGGTGTGGGAAGAACTCAGAAAGAGGAAGCTGTGACAAGGGGGAAGGGCTGCTTCCCTTGACTTTAACATAAGAGCTCCCGAAAGGTTGTGAATTCCATGTGCTTGGGATTCAGCCGTCCTCAGGGTTGGACTCAGGGTTCGTTTTCAGAAATCTTGGCTACAGGACACAAGAGATCCTTTATGGAAGTCCTAGAAACCTGTGGACCTTTCCCCAGACCTTGAACTGCTGATGAGAAGGCCCAAGGACATCGTTTTCTTTTGCCAAGTTCTCTAGTACTCTTAAAGCACTAACGCCACTTTTTTTTTTTTTTTTTTTTTAATTTTCACTGATGTACTACAGCAGCAGCTACCTGGTCACCCAGAGTCTTGTCTTTTAGATACTTGATTGTAAGTGACAATTTGTGACTATTTTGCTATCGCATGCCACAAGC
The DNA here is from genome assembly GCA_963574575.1 of Galagoides demidoff. Classification (NCBI taxonomy): domain Eukaryota; kingdom Metazoa; phylum Chordata; class Mammalia; order Primates; family Galagidae; genus Galagoides; species Galagoides demidoff. The sequence continues at coordinate 11,899 of CAUYQV010181007.1, forward strand.
TACCCGTATCTCCTTGCCATGGGTGACGGGGCATTCATGCCTTTAAATCTAACCAGATCAGAGAACCAATTCTAGATAAGCAAGTTCCAAGTCAATGAAGCCATCTTTACGGTCCTGAAGCCACTGCCAGTACCAGTATCTGCATTAGTTATGGTTTGGCCAGAAAAGCAGGAGCACTGAGTGGCAGGGACAACTGGACCATGTACAGTTGTGAAAGTTGGTGCAGAAATCTCTGGGCATCATTCTAGGTCAGCAGGGGCAGAAGGTAGGAAGAAAAGCGAGCCAGAAAGCACGTCCATTTCCTAGTGGGTGACAAAGTGGAGCCTGTGAGGACAGACCGAAGCCCCATGGTCAGACTGTCCCTGTGTCTGTCTCTGTCACCACCTCTAACGTGGAAGACACGAGTGCCCTGCATAAGAAGCCAGTGTCCTTTGCTGTGGAGCTGTGTGAGGCTTGGCCCAGGACACGGAGAAGCTGGGGAGGACCTGCAGTCCCGAGTGCAGTCTGGACCAGCAGCCCAGCCGCAGGTCAGCACCAGGAAGTGAGTCACCAGGCTGGGGCCTGCTGATCTCCAGGGTGGCACCTGCTGCCGCTCCAGCCTTGCAAACCTCAGCCAGTGTCCCTGGTAGCCAGCCTACGCCAGATCCATGCAGGTGGGGTAATACCCTGACTGCAGTTCAAGCCAGCTCTGTCGTCACGTTAGGGAAGTTTCCTGGGTGGGAGCTGACAGAGGGAGAGCTGGGGCAGCCATTTCCACATTGACCCCATTGTCCCTGTCGTCCCCATGTCTACTTTAGTCCTACTGAGCCAGTATCTAGGGGAGAGGAGCTGGGCATTTGTGCCTTTAACAGGGCTGCCGAGTCTTATGACTCAGCAAGTTTGGAAAGCTTGGCTGTGTGGAGGGGGCGGGTGGCGGAGGCTTTACCTTCCTTGCGCTTTTGTTCATTGTATTTACGCACAGGGGTGTGAGCAGAGTAGAAGACCCTGAGTAAGCCAGACAGAGGGTGAAACAGGACGGTTTAGTTCTAGAAAGGAGGGGTGACATCTCTTTGGCTAAAACAGAAGAAAAAACCCAAAGATTGGAGACGGGAGAGGGGAGAAGGCAAAGACTGAGGAGGACAGGCCAGAGGACCCTGAGAGCAGCTCCAACAGGAGGTGGCTGGCCTGTATGGGGTCCCACAATCCACAGCAGGAGAAATTATTCAAAATCTTTTATATATCAAAAATCTATTAAATATTTTGGATGTTGGGTTTTAGTACAATTGTAGGAGCTTGGTTTCATAGCTTTAATGTCCACATTTTATTTTTCTAGTAAGGATTATTCTAGTAAGAACCTAATTTATAGGTTCCTTAGCCTTTGGCATCTGCTAATAAGGAAGAAGAAATGACTGGGACGTCTTCCCTTTACCGTCTCAGCAGGGTCGACAGAATTCAACGTGGTCGGATTTTAATATTTGGATTTAGAAACTCACTGAGTTTTTCTGGCTGTTCATAAAGCCGGGCACGAGTGTGGGCAGGATGTGGACGCAGGAGTCAAAGGAGCAGGTGCAGGTCCCAGCTCTGGTCCTTGCTGGCTGGATTAACTCGGGCCAGTCTTCCCGAGTCTCCGTCTCGCCCTCTCTCAGTGGGGTTGTGACAGGGTTGCCCCAGAGGAGTCTGAGACACAAATGGGACGATGCATGTGAACACCTGGCATGGTGCTTGGCGTGTAGCCAGTGACAGTGATTATTGTCAGCTGCCATTCTCAGATTATTTGGGGACAGTCAAGGGAGATTTGGAAAATAGTTACGTTGTAGATCTGGTTATGAAATGCATCCACTTGGGGTCTAGGAGAAACATTTCTGGTGGATTTGCTATCTTTTGTCAGACTTTCCAATGCTAGAATTCTTCTTAGACAACACGCTGATAATATCGGTTCTCCCTCTCCTGCTTCCTTGTTTAGCCTTGGCTTCTGTCCTGCTGTCTTGTCACGCTTCCTAGGACAGCCCCTCTCTTGCTGCCAGGCCCTGCCACTTCTCCCTGCTGCCTCTCCTGCTCCTTCCTGTTCAGGCCTGTTTAGTGCTTAGACTTTCCAAACATGGCACACTGTGTCTTGAGCCTGTGGTGAGGAGAAGGACTTGAAAAGGTGACCTGTCCTGAGCTAGAGGACACAGGATTCTGGGAGGTGCTAGCAGGTGAGGTGAGCTGCATGAGGTCCCTCCTCCCCATCCTAGAGGACACAGGGTTCTGGGATGTGCTAGCAGGTGAGGCGAGCTGCATGAGGCCCCCCATCCTGGAGGACACAGGGTCCCATGGGAGGTGCTAGCAGGTGAGCTTCATGAGGTTCCCCCCTCCCCATCCTGGAGAACACAGGGTTCTGGGAGGTGCTAGCAGGTGGCTTCTCTGAGGCTCCCATCCTGGAGGACACAGGGGCCCTATGGGAAGTGGTAGCAGGTGACCTCCATGAGCCTCCCAGCCTGGAGGACACAGGGCCTGACAGGGGGTTGTAGCAGCTGCTCCCCACCATGGATTCCCCCTGCAGGATCAGTCTCTTTGGGAAATAAAAGGGGTGAGTAGAGAGAAGATAGGGGGGTGGTTTACATTAGCATCCTTGCTTCCCAAAGTCAGGACCTGTCCCTGGCCTCCAAGGGAGAGGTTGAGGGTAGTGGCTGTTCCCTCTGCCCAGGAATACAGAACCTCATGGGTGTCCACACCACAACTCACCTGTGGGACAGGCAGAGGAACATTTTATTAGTTTGGAATTAATTGTGGATTAATGGCTTGTCTTAGTGACACGTCTTTTTATTTTTCTTGTGGAGGGCAGGGGGCTGTGAGGGATATTTTATGCACAGTAAGGCTGTCTGGCCTCTGTGTTGAGCTGAAAAAGAAAGACAGAGAAACCCAGCCTTGGAAGAGTCCCTGCTCCCAGAAGCCGAGAACATCCATGTGCGTAGTGCTTTTGATTAGACGTGCTGTTTTGCCCATGGCTGTTATCCATTAAAACACTCCTTTCTCATACAAATCATTCAAGCCTCCCTACCCCATGAAGTAGCTCCTTCCTTTTCTTTTTTTTCATCAAAGCCAAACGGGGTGGTGTTTCTCCTTAGTAAAACCCAACCCCTCTTCTCTTTGGCTCCATGCCTGGTTCTTCCCAAGGTGCTTGGAAAGAAAAAAAATTCGGAATAATTTCCTTTTTTTTTCCCGGGTGCAGGGAAGAAGGGGTGGTTTTCAGTTTGAAAACCCACAATGTTGAACTATAGCATGGATTAAAAAAAAAAAAAGAAAACCCACAAGGATGTTCAAGCAGCTGTACAAATGGTGGTCACTAATCGTTGCCCCCGTTAGTGGCAGGTTCTTCTTTTCCTTCCTTTTTCTTTTTCTATCCATCTTTGGGTGCCCAGCACCCAGCACAGTGCCTGGCGCGTAGTGGTGTCTGGTAAGTGCAGAACATGAAATGCTGATACGTGCTCTCTCCTGTGCAGCGTGAAGGGCTATCACATGAACCTTCGTACTGTGTAAGTAAAATACAACGTTAGTGCCTACACTCCTCTTCTTCAAAAACTTTATTCACAGGATGCTGTGGCATCAATCATTTCAACTGTGCCCAGCTCTACATAAGAGTTATTCAGGAGCGGGAAAATAAAACCAGTGCTTTCTTAATTTTAGCTCTGGTTTGAGAGCCGTTACTGACCTGTGGAATCTCATTATTTGTCTTTCTGTCCGTCCATATATCCACGTGTCTAATATAGGCAAGAGGTCAGATAGGCACGCAGCCAGAAATATGGGGCCTCTAATGTAACTGATAAGGATCTGAACTGGTGTGGATCTCTGCGGCTGGGGTCCGTTTCCAGCCCCAGATAAAACCAAACCAGCCATGGTGCTGGGAAGAAGACCTTCAGCGTGATGGTTTTGCTAATGTCATCTTGTGAAAAAAGGAATATGCTTTTACAAGTGTATTTTGTGGAATGAGGAAATAAAAGGCAAAAATAATAATAAAAAAAGGGGCTGGAAATAAAAGAGTACCATCTTACACATTTCTTAAAAGGAAAAGTCATTCCATTCTCCCACCCAGGGCTGACTTGCCGCCTTAAAGGAGCAGCCCGTTAAAAGAACACATTTGTGTGTGGAGCAAGGTCACGCACTTATTGGTTTTCTGCTGCGCGGCATAAATATAGCAGACAAGGGGAATCAGTTTGCTTTCACTGCCGCCTGGTCCTGTGCACAAAGGCTGCGGCACGTATATATTTTCTATCACCAGCAGTGCCGATGGGGCAGCTCAGAGTTGGGGGTTTCAGAATTACAGGAGAATAGCCAAGTGTTTTTTGCAAGAAATAAATATATTACCTGGATATGTCATGTGGAAACACATTTTGGTCCTTCCATCATTACATTACATTCTTCCTTTTTTTTTGGAGACAGAGTGTCACTCTGTTGTCCTGGGTAGAGTGCTGTGGGTGGCATCATAGCTCACAGCAACTTCAATCTCTTGGGCATAAGCAATCATCTTGCCTCAGCTTCCTATGTCGCTGGGACTATAGGCACCCACCACAATACCTGGCCAGCTTTTCTATTTTAATAGAGATGAGGTCTCACTCTTGCTCGGGCTGGTCTCGAACTCCTGAGTTCAAGCAATCCACTCGTCATGGCCTCCCAGAGTGCTAGGGTTACAGGCATGAGCCACTGCACTCAGTTTTTTTTTTTTTCCCAGAGATGAGGTCTTGCTGTGATTGTTGCCTGGGGTGGCCTTGAGTACCTGACTTAAGTGATCCTGTCATTTGAGCCTTCTGAGCAGCTGGGACTGCAGGCATGCACCACTGTGACAGCTTCCATCGCTGCCTTCCGAGGAGTGAGTGGCAGTGGGAGGAACCGGGCGGAGAGGGCCTGGGCAGTCCCAGTCTCTGAGGCCATTTTCCGTACAGACAACTTGCCTGTTTCTCAGATTCTCTCTTCTCTTCTGCGCCAAACTGTCCAAACATTGCAGTTTGACTAATACTATTAATCCCCTTCTCCTCCTATGACTAACGTGGTAACACTTCATTCATCAGCATCCAGGGGTGACCCGTTCCACACAACTGCGCGTTCCAGCTGACTGAGTTCACTTCTTCCAGCGCCCTGCTTTGGTTTGTTTCCATGATTTTGAATAACGATCTTCCAGAAATGTTTAAGCTCTCGCCTTCTTGAGTAGCTTCCACCAGCATGATGCACCTGGTCTTGGCGATCTGGGGGCACTGTCACACACACTGATTACGCTGTGCTGTACATCAGGCTGTACAGCAGCCTGGGCCATGGTGTTCTCTAGGACAGCTCGGTCAGGCCAAGAGGCTCATTTTGACTTAGTGCAGCCTACTTTTATATTCTCTGTCTCAACTGTTTTAAAGAGAGACAGAAGTGCCTACCTCGTCAGGATGATGGGAGAATTAAATGAAATAATGCATGAGAAGTGCTTGCCACGGTGCGTGGCACATGGCGAGTGTCCCACCCATGTAAGCCCTTCTTTGAGGGAGGAATCAGCCAGCACAACAATAAAACTATAATGAGGACATTGGTGTACATGCATAGAACACTTTAAAGACTTTTCCTGATATTTTCTCCAACATGGATTTTTTTTTTTTTGGCAGTTTCTCTCTGTTGTCTGAGCTAGAGTAGAGTGGCATTGTCATAGCTCACAGCAACCTACCTAAACTCTGGGGCTCCAGGGATCCTCCTGCCTCAGCCTCCCATGTAGCTGGGATAGACATGCACCACTATACCTGGATAATTTTTCTATTTTTACTAGAGATGGGGTCTCTTTCTTGCTCCGGCTAGTCTCAAACTCCTGGGCTCAAGCCATCCTCCCACCTTGGCTTCCCAGAGTTCAAGGATTACAGGCGTGAGCCACTGTGCTTGGCATCCAACATAGTTCAATAGAGTTTACTCTATTAAACTATACCTGGTAGAGCCCTCCTGGCTGATCAAGGCAGGGTGCAAATTCCTAGAAGCTTAAGAGTGAATCAGTCTTTCTCAACTCCTTTTCCCCTCCAGAACGTTGCCCCAGACATTTGTCCATTCTCCTTTGCTGGTTCAGGCTGATGTTCCTTAGGAAAGACTCCTTCCTTTTTATTTATTTATTTAGTTTCGATAGGGTCTTGCTCTGTCTTCCAGACTAGAATGCAGTGGCGTCATCATAGCTCATAGTAACCTCAAACTCCTAGGCTCAAGTGATCGTCCTGCCTCAGCCTCCTGAGTAGCATGTGCCATCACACACAACTAATTTTCCAGGTTTTTTGTAGGGATGAACCTTGCTCTTGCACAGGCTGGTCTTGAACTTCTGACCTCAAGCCATCCTCCTGCCTCGGCCTCCCAGAGTGCAAACAATATAGGCATGAACCACTGTGCCTGGCCTCTTTCTTCTTTTTGACTCAACTTGCGTTTGGCCCACTTTGTAACTTAGCCTCCCCTCAGCCCCATGGTGTGCAATTTGTTCCATTTGTAGATAGGTTACTTTGTCCAGTGTTCTTGGGTGTGAATGTGGCTGTGGACCTGTGGGCTTAATAGGCCAAGGCTTCTAAGTGCCAGTCCAAACCACATCCTCTTGGACATGCTCATCTGGGCTGCATAGAATGGAAAGGAGGACGACAGATTTGTAAGCAGCTCAGATGGGATCGAACCAGATGCTAAAATGCACAACGGGCCCCCTGAGAGTGCAAAGGTAGTGAGCCCGTGACTCCAGGGGACGAGCTGGTTCCATCCACATGTGGAGACTGTCCCAAGGACATCACGGGTGAGTAGATGGACAGAGCTTTTGGGGCCCTGCATCTTCACAGCACAGGGAGCGCCATCCTCCCTGGGTTTCGGGAAGTCACTTCATGAAGCCCCATACTCACTGCCCCACCCCCCCTGTACTCTTGGATGCTTCTCAAGGTCTGTTCCTCCATCCTGAAGCATTTCCTTGAAACGACTGTTCAGATGGACACACATTGGTCCACGTGGTTAAAGCTTTAATTGGTGGTTAAAGCTGACTTTATCCAGAAGTGAAGCTCCGTTCCCTAAGTTCCAACTAGAATCTAGATTTAGTCATCCCTGGGGCCTCTTCATATTCCACTCACTCTGCCAACAGCACAACTAACTTTGTGTTTGTGGCATCCTGCCTACCCCCCACCCCCAAGGCCCTCCCATTAATTTCCTCTTTCTCTGCTGAGAGACATCTCTTGTTCTTCTGCAGAGCAGAGGTGATGACATCCAGGAGCCCAGTCACGAGTTCTCCTGATGACTCCTGTTCATGTCTCTCGGGGAAGTGGCCTTCCTGGGTTGAATCACTATTGTTCTGCAACAGGAAAGTAACCACAGGGGCAACAAGCTTAACTAACAGTGAGAGAAGGGCTTTCTTTCACATCCTATCACATGTCACAATGTGTTTCTGAAAAGTGTATCACTGAAATGGTATTAATAAAACCACGTTGAAAGGGAGCTAGACCAGCTGTTCACAAACTTGTTCAGATGGGAATGCTCTGTCCAGTATAAACCTCTGATAAAGGGACACGTCCAGTAATGAACCAGGGATGACTTTGATAGCAGAGCCTGTAAGAGACTATTCCATATAAGTACAATACAAAGCCATAAGCATAAAATCCTCAAAGAAGACTAGGCAGGCAAAGACCAGGCAGTTGGTTCTTTCTGCATGATTTTTAATACTTGCTTAGAAATGATTATTTGCTTTGTTGTCAACTCTCTCTCAAGAGCCGATATGCGGGACAAGTACCAGATGTATAAGAAAAATATGTGGGAGACAAGATTAAAATGATTAAAATTCTATTCACTAGTCTAAGTGTTATTGTATGCATTGGGCATTGTGCCATTTTTTTTTCCCAAACCAATATTTGGTTTGGTGACCAATTTTTTTTTGTTCAATTTATGGACAATGTTTTGCACTTTGTTTGGGAAATTCCTATTATAAGAGGACTCACTGCAAAGAGTGAGAGAATGTTTTCGTGAACTGAAGCATAATTTTATAATACAAATCCCAACCTCTGTTTTTTTCAATTTTGCAAGTGTGGACGTGTGTATGTGTGTGTATCCTCTATTTATAACATCAGAAAGAATATGTCTATACAAAGTAACCCTTAACCTCTACAATATAGATAAACTCCTCTGGTTATAGTAGGATGCCAATTTAAAAAACATCTTATAGGCCAGGCATAGTGGCTCATCCCTGTAATCCCAGCACTCTGGGAGGCTGAGGTGGGCAAACTGCTTATGCTCATGAGTTTGAGACCAGCCTGAGCAATGGTGAGACCTTGTCTCTACTGAAAAAATGAAAAACTGAGGCAAGAGGATTGCATGAGCCCAAGAGTTTGAGGTTGCTGTGAGCTATGACACCACAGCACTCTACCCAGGGTGACAAGGTGAAACTCTGTCTCAAAAAAAAAAAAAAAAAAAAAGAAAAAGAAAGAAAAAAAATCTTATAATACAGTACAACATGGATCCTAGAAAACTACTCACTGCTGAAATTAGCATTACTTGGAATGTTTTCTGAGAAGAGCAGATTCTATGGCCTGCTGAATCAGAATCTTTGAGCTGGGGCCCAGGAATATGGATTTTAACCAATATTTAATGTGACTCTTATACACATCAAAGTTTGAGAATTGCTGGATATAGTGTCTTATATCTATAATCCCAGCACTTTGGAGGCCAAAGCAGGAAGATTGCTTGAGGCCAGGAGTTTGAGACAAAAACCAAATAAACAAAACCTAATAATGCTATCTAGGCATGGTGGCTCACACCTGTAGTCCCAGCTACTCTAGAGACTGAGGCAGGAGGATCATTTGAGCCCAGGAGTTCAAGGCTGCAGTGAACTGTGCTTGTGACACTGCTTTCCAGGTTGGGTGACCGAGTGAGACCCTGTCTCTAAAAAATAGAGTTTGGGAACTGCTTGTGTAATATTTAAGAGAGTGGCTCAATAGGAAATACACTTAGACTGATTCTCAACACTGACCATTACAAGGGACCACTAGAAAAATAAAGACCCAGAATTTAAAGGTCAAAACTTAGCTTCTACAGTGGTACAAAGGATAAAACTATACAATGGACTTTCACAAAATAAGATGAATAGAATTCCACTATACTTATCAATTCTCTCAATAAATGTTAATGGCTTGAATTCCCCACTGAAAAGGCACAGGCTGGCTTATTGGATAAAAAAGCACAAACCATCCATATGTTGTCTACAGGAAACATCTACCCTTGAAGGACAAAATCAAGACTCAGGGTTAAGGGATGGAAAATAATATTTCACGCAATTGGAAATCAGAAGAAAGGAGGGGTTGTAATCTTATTTTCAGAAACAAGCAGATTCCCCCCTCCCTTTTAAAAGTAAGGTACAGTTTTTACAGGAAAGGCTCAACTTTTCTCCCCTCAATGTCTTCCCTAGGTACTTTTCTCAGGTATTTTTTGTTCTAGTCTTGTACATGGGTCATGTGTTCACTACTGGTTTTTTAAAAGGGAAATTTGTCCTTGCTTCTAAATATTTCTATTCATCTTCAAGAACAGGCTACAAGGCTGGCTCAGCTCCCACCTCTTCTTCCTTGATGTGATTTTTACATTTACTTCCCCTCCGAAACCATATCATTTTCTGCCACTTCCCATAAGGCAATCAAGATGGTAACTATGGTTTGATACTGCTTACCAACCACCAGATAGATGCCCTTACAAATGACTCCTGAAAACAGAAACCAAGAATAGCCAAGCACTTTCTTCTATGTTTCAGGTTTTTTATACCAGTTGTCATGAAACTTAACTTTGATTCTGTGCCCTGTATTAAAAAGAATACTGAGAGTACACAATGCTTTCATAGATGTCTTACAAATATATATATTTGTAAGTTATATTATGCCCATGATGAGATGTAAAAATGTAAATAAATGGGATAAGAAGTGTGAAATAAATAATAATTTAAAGAATTTATTTTATTTTCTTTTAATAGTTAAAATGGCTAATTTTGTGTTAACTTGACTGGGGTATGGGGTGCCCAGATGTCTATTTAGATATTATTTGGGGGGTGTCTGTGAAGGTGTTTCTGGAAAAAATTTGAATCAATACTTGGGTCAGAGTAAAGCAGACTACCCCCACCCCCAGTGTGAGTGGGCCTCATCTAATCTATTGGAGACTGAATAGAACAAAAGGTGGGCTAAAGGCAAATTCTTTCCCTCTGCCTGGCTGCTTGAGCTGGGACATCTTTCTTCTTCTGTGCTCAGACCGTCACTTATACCATCACTGTTTCTGGATCTCAGGCCTTGGACATGGGCAGAGTTATACTACCAGATTTTCTGGGTTTCCAGCTTGCAGATGGCAGATTGTGGGGTGTCTCAGCCTCCGTAATTGCACAAACCAATTCCTTAAAATCAATCAATCTTTCTTTCGCTCTGTTTCTTAGACACATACACACACACACAAGAACCCTGACTAATACAATGGTATAAATAATTTTTTTGTTCTCGTTAAATATTTCAAACCCCCGGATAGCTTTGGGATGAAGTTCATTGGCATTTGAGGAGCCTCATTTGTATCTGGACCTGATATAAATGATGAGATTCTAGATTTTGAGTGGTGGCTATGATAAGATGAGACTTTTGGGGGGACTTGAGAGGGTGTAGGTATATTGTGAATGTAGGAGCAACCTGAATCCTTAGTGTTTAGAGGGTGGGCTATGGTAGCTAGCCTCCAGGTGGCCCTTGGTGATCCTTGCCTCCTGGTATTCCAGCCTTGCTTTGTTCCCTCCCACAGTGCATCAGGTTGGTTTGTGTGACCAGTGGAATATGGTGGAGGTGATAGCATTGACTTCTGAATCTAGGACTGTGATTTTTGAGTTATCTCTTAGATCACTCAGTCTGGGGGATTCAGCTGCCATCCTGTGAGGAGACACAAACAGTCTGAGAGAAGAAATTATTTTGGTTCACATAGTGAGGAATTCATACTTTTCCCCAAAAGCCAGTAGCAACTTGCCAGCCAAGTGAGGGAGCCATTGTGGAAGTGGCTCCTTCAGCCCCAGTGAAGCCATCTGTTGACCATACTCTTGGCTAATATCTTGACTGCAACCTTTTGTGAAACCTAAGCTAGAATCACCCAGAGAAGCTGTACACACATTTCTGACCAATAGAAGCTGGGTGAGATGTTTATTATTGTTTTAAGTCACTAAGTTTTGGGATGATTGGTTACACAGCCATAGATACATAATACAGATTTGAATATTTTTGCAGACTGCTTCTCAGATATGACTGCTTTTACATTGTTTTTGTATTTTATGTGATTATCAGACGTTCATTCTAGGGCTTGGGGAAGTATGATATTCATTTGTTCTTGTGTTGGCATTGTCTTCAGTGTAAGCTTCTTTGAGAAATTTTCTAAGCTGCATTGTGAATGTTACGTACAGACAGGAAGGCTCAGTGATATGCTGGGACCAAAGGGAAGACTGAGGACCGACTGTCAACACTGCTGAACTGGGGCAGCCCCTTCTGTGCTGTGTAATCTCTCTGACATCCCATTGAAAGAGGGCACCACTGTCAGCCTGTATATTAAATATTAATGGATTAATTTTTTTCTGGCTTTTTTTGGGGGAGGAGCGAGGTAAAAAACAGAAGCAAAAGTCTTAACATTTTTTTCTCCACACCCCAAGGCTCATCTTGGATATGATCTGCTTTGGAAAACATTGTTTTAGAACAGGGACTGGCAAAGTGCTGCCTGTGTTTTATAAATGAGGTGTCCCTAGGACATGGTCACACCCATATCTTTGCATATTATCTTGGTGGTACTGCACTGCAAGGGCAGAGTGGAGCTCGTGCCACAGAGGCATGTGATCTTCAAAGCCTAAACTATTTATTCTCTGGCCTTTTAACAGAAAAAGATTGCCACTCTCACTTTAGAAAATGAATGGAGCTTGAAGGGTCCAAGATGCTAAGCCTCAATTAGTTTTCACTCACACAGGGGCAGGGAGCAGAAAATAGAGCAGTCACCCATGGGCTCCTGAGGGAATATATTGCTGTGTCTGCCCTTGGCAACATGATTCTGGCTGAGGCTCAAGGCCTGGAGCTTTTTGTCTCAGACAGACTGTATCCTTTAACCCACTTCCAACTTGAATGTTAGGGAGACCAACAGTGATCTGGCAATGCAGATAACCAGGAGGATCTGTGCCAGGCATCTTATGTGCTATGACTGATGGGGGGCACCATTAGCCTTTCTATCCTGAATGATAATTCTAAGGCTTTTTTGCTCCTTTCTTTAATCAAGGCCTTCTTCCTGGATTGTTCTTCCCTTGGTTCTTCTTCTCAAAGGCCTTTTCTTGGTTGGCACATTGTCATCCAAGGTCAGCTTAGATGCCATTTCTATAGAGAGGCCTTTTTTGAACATCTGGTCTGAGAAAGTCTCACTGACAACCCCCCTTACTTTCTATCTCATTGCTTTGTATTATTTGTTATTTATTTTTTATTTTTAGAGATGAGGTCTCACTCTTGCTCAGGCTGGTCTTGAACTCCTGAGCTCAGGCAATCTATCCACCTTGGCCTCTCAAGTGCTAGGATTACAGGTGTGAGCCACCAAGCTCAGCCTATTTTTTTTATTATACTTATCCATGTCTGGGATTATTTTATTTATGCCTATTATTGTCTTCTAGAAAATAAACTACTAAAATACGAAAAACGGAAGCAGAAGGACCTTGTCTGCCTTATGTCTTATTCCTAACTACGTCTCCAGCACTTAAAAAATAGAGCCTGACCCAAAGTTTGAGTATTTGAGAATGAACAAGAGGAATGCCTGATGCTATCTGGTGTCTGGCTGTAGGATGGGTATTGCATCACGGCTCATAAGTCATGCAGTTGGTTTGGGAAATATTTGGGCCTGAATAAAACACACTGCATCTCCATTGCTCTGGATTCATTAGCAGTGTCAATTAATTAGACCAGGATTTAATCCATCCAATTATTTCCTTTTTGAAAACTATAATGACAGTATATTTGCTTATTTCTAGAATGCCTATTTAGCTTTTTTTTTTTTTTAATTTTCTGTTTTTATTTTTTAAGAGGTAGGGTCTTGCTGTGTTGCCCAGGCTGGCATGCAGTGGCACAGTCATGTTTCACCACAGCCTTGAACTTCTGGGGTCACGTGATCCTCCTACTTCAGTCTTCCTAGTAGATGGAACTACAGGTGCATGTTGCCAAGCCCAGCTGATTTTTATTTTGTGGAGATGGAGTCTTTCTGTGTTGCCCAGGCTGGACTTAAAGTCCTGGGCTTAAACAATCCTCCAGCTTTTGTCTCCCAAAGTGCTGGGATTTCAGGTGTGAGCCACCACATCTGGCCTCTTTTAATTTTTAATGCTACCTCTTCCTTCCTCCTTTTGAAACTCTCTTACTTTTCTGTTCTTTCTGTGCTTTGTGATCTTTTAGGTTTTGTTTTACATTCTCTCAGATTACTCTCTTGTCTATCTCTCTCACAGAACACATCCTTGCGTTTTCTGTCTCTGCCTGGTGATTCATTTCCCCATCTTTGAGTGTGAGCTCATCTCAGCAGGGATTGTTTTCCTGGGTGACATAGGTTCTTTTTTTTTTTTTTTTAATTAATTGATAGCTGCATACAGTAATGCAAACATGGGGTACATTGTGCTGTATTCATATACAATTTGAAACACTTTCATCAAGCTGGTTAACGCATACCCACCCCATCCAACTAGTAACCAGACCTGACCCTACTTAGCTTCCAAGATCAGATAAGCATTTTCAGGGTTGT
>CAUYQV010181012.1:0-10488 GCA_963574575.1 Galagoides demidoff
CTTCAACTCTTAAATTCAAGTAATAAAAAGCTAAATGACAATGTTGTGTGTGTATTCGTGTAAGAGTGTGTGTGTTTCTGGATGCTAGATTGCTAGACTTTACTGGAGGGTTACCTGGTGGATTAAATGCTGGAAAAAAAACATGTCTGTGTATATATATTTTATTTTTAGGAGTTTCAATTACAAGTACTTAGAATTATTTTTTATCTTGGACTTTCCAGATTCTGTACAGAAATTTTCTAGACTCCTGCTTCATAAATTTGGGCAGGTATGCGAGAGTAAGAGCTAAAAATCAATTCATTTTCACTATTCTGACTAACTGCAGCAATTGAGTTTGGAGGTCCAAGTAGTTTATATACAGTTTGATTCAGGCCTGGGCTTCATTCTGACTTTCCTCTCTATCTGCTTTTCCTCCGTACTAATTCTATGTACTCTTCAAATCGGCTTTTGACTCATGTATGTCTTTAAAAAAAAAAAGAGTCTGGGTCATAGATAAAGTTTTACCATATTTTTTTTTTTTTGAGACAGAGCCTCGAGCTGGCCCCCTGGGTAGAGTACTGTGGCATCACAGCTCACAGCAACCTACAACTCCTGGGCTCAAGCGAGTCTTCTGCCTCAGTCTCCCAAGTAGCTGGGACCACACGTGCCCACCACAATGCCCAGCCATTTTTTTTTGTTTGTTTCAACCATCATTGTTGTTTGGTGGCATGGGCTGGATTCGAACCTGCCACTTTAGGTGTATATGGCTGGAGAACAGAAGAGCTGTGGGTCAAGGGCCAGTTGACTGGAGCTTCTTTCAGCCAAAAACGAAGTCAGTCCAGAGCACCTCAAAGAGACACCGAGCACTATAATTTCTAGAATGAAAGGAATATATCTCTTCATTCTCTCTAGTCTGTTGGAGCTAATAATTTCCAAAAAATGATCCACATGTCTAGAGAAGTCATCAATTACACTCAGACATATTTTTTTCAGCTTCCTGGGCTAAAAAGTGAAATAGAGAAAGTAGACAGTAGATTGAGAGGATAACTCAGATAATATTCAATTTTCAAATATATTTGAAAATACATTCAAATATATGTGTTATATATTTTAATCCATGAAACCTGTTAATATTATCTTATTTGTAGAAAGAGTCCTTGCAGATAGTATTAAGTTAAGGATCTTGAGATGAGGAGAGTTACACAAGCAGGCTCCAAATTTAGTAAGTGTCCTCACAGAGACACATGTGAGAGAAGACAGAGAGAAGAGGAGAAGGCACGGGGACAATAGATGCAGAGATGGGGGGACACAACCTCAATGTCACATATCATGTGTGGCTCAAGTTCAAAATTTTACCAGAGATAAATTTACCACAACAGAGATACTTAGTAAATCAGAATGAATACTAGCCCTAGATAGGGATACGGAAGATTTTAAACTAAAATGCCTATATAAATGCTTATCAGCTGACTATTGGCCCAACTGTCTCACATAAGGATAATTACCATGAATCCTCTGAAAGTGCCCTTGGTCTATGAACTATTGAGATAGATTTTCTAGGTAACTGAATAATTACCTACAAACAGATATGTGTACACACACATTCTAGTCCCTGGGACCTGTGATTTGGAGAAAGAGTCTTTGCAAATGGAATTAAGTTTTAAGGATCTTGAGATGAGGAGATATCTTCAATGATCCAAATGGGCTTCAATTCCAATAAGTGTCCTGGAAGACACCCATGGGAGAAGACACTGTGACCACAGAGGCAGGGATGGGAGTGATGCGGCCTTAAGCCATGAAACACCTGGAGCACCTGAATGTAGGAGAAGACAGGATCAGAGTCTCCCCTGGAGCTTTCAGAGGGAGCAGAGACCTTCTGACACTTTGATTTGGGCTTCTGGACTCCAGAACCATGGGTGAATAAACCTATGCTTTTTAAACCAGTCCATTTGTTTTATATATATATTATATATACACACAGAGGAAACTAATACCACAAAGAGGTTTAAATTTTTGCTTCATGACTTTTACGTATAATAAAATAAGAGTTTTACGTGGACATTGAAGGAATTATAATTACTACAGCAAGATTGTACCGAGACTGGGCTCAGTCACCCCTAAGAATAAATGCCAAAATGGTCTCACATGATGTGTAAGGAAGCGTTGGCAGGTGAGAAATCTATATTTGTGGGAAAAAATTATAGAAATGTGAAGTCTATATTATCCAATCTTCTACTAGAGGGAACACTTTCACTCATCATTACAGGGAGCCCAAATTTATAAACACCCATCACCTTTTCAGTAATCATTGTATAAACCAATGCCAAGAAACTGCTTTAAATTTATTCCCTTCCAGTACTTCACTGTTACGCCAAGAGTTGCCCATATATCCATAGTTGAAAACTCTAACAGAAATGATACACAAATGTGCCCTGAAATTAGACCCTTTTAACTGATCTCATATGGAACTCTCCTTTTAAATACTTCAGAACAATGAGGTGGTTCATAGGTATCTAAAATTTCTAGAAGGATGTAGTTTAGAAGGAATTATTCTTGCTTATTAGTAGCTAGCTCTCATCTTTTTGTGTGCACATAATTGGAGCTAAGAGACTAGACACAGCCAAAAGACTGTTAAAATTAATAACCATGTAAAACTTTATGACGAGGAACTGAACAGTCCCTGTGACCTGTCATTTTCTTTATCCTCCACAACCTGGAATCCGCCTATTGAGAAGAAAGCAGAACAGGATCAAATCTCATAGATCCTGAGTCAGTCACTATGGTTAGTCCATCAGAGTGGACTTTGCATGTGTAAAGAGAGACTGGCTATGCTGCTGAAATTCAGAGATTCTTGGTGCCTCAGTAGATTCTATCCTTTCTCAACTAAGTCAAGAGAAAGTGGTGTCCTGGAAGGCAGGGTGATCAAGATCTGAATTAGTGCAGCATGAGTGCTTAACTTTGGGTACTAAATGTTCAACTAATCAATCAAGCTCTTTGTCCATTACAAAAAGAGAGAGAGAGAGAGAGAAAACAAATGTTGCTCAGTAGCTATTCTCACATTTTCAAAACCAATATGATTATTATGGAAATTTTGCCTCTTCATGGTATTCACAGGCATTCTAGAAATATGTTTTCTAATTTGACATTATTAACTTGTAGAAAGCTTACCTGCTTTGGTCTCAGCTTTGATTTCCCACTATGAAATTATCATAAATTAAAAAATCAAATAAAAAATAGACTCATGATAGGCCTACTACTAAAATAATTACTTAATATTAAACTTTGCTTATGTTCAACACTTTCAACAAATATTTGGAAGATTTGTTGCCATGTCAATTGTGGAATTTAAATGTTTTTCTAAAATGCTTTGTGACAACATGACTTTTTTTGTTTCTTTTGTCATTACAGTATCTATTAAACACAATTCTAATGGCTATGTAAATATCGTAATATAACTATACTTACATATTTGTTTTTTCTTTAGCAGGGAGTGAATTACGCTGAGATCTGGAGGGGTGGAAGAGTCCGTCATGGTGAATGGCAAATGTGGAATCTCTAAGGCTGGAGAGCACGTTTTACAGTGATAGCGAGAAGCCAGCTGATGTACTGGGAGGGAGGAGAGTGACAAAATTACTAGCAAAGGAGTTCAAAGGAATGAGAGGGACTGATGTACCCTGAAGACTGGATAAAATGGAAGTTCTCTGAAAGATTTTGAACTAACATGTTACAGCTCTCTGAACTTGGTGGAAGTTTGTTTGGGAAGAGGGCATAGAGGTCTAGGGTAATCACAACAATTATATATTTTATTTATGAAGGGAAAGTGGAATTTTGATAATGGAGGCACTAGTAAACGATTAGCCCGGAATTCTCAAATGTGTTAATAATCTGAACTAAAATTTTTTGAACTAACATGTTACAGTTCTCTGAAAGATTTTGAACTAACATGTTACTACATTTAAAGTTGGCTTTAAATTTAATAATCGATAGAGAAAAAAATGAAATGTGTCAAGATATAAAGCAAGGAAAGGAGTTAGAAGGCTAATGCAATAGTGCAGGTGAATGTTAATGGTGGCTAATACCAGAGTGGAGGCTGTGGGGATGATGAAAGGAAATGAAATTCAGACAATTTTTTTTTGAACAGAGTCTGACTCTGTTTTGCCTGGCCTTGTGTAGTTTTCTTTTGTAAATGCCTACTAAGGTCTTTTGCCAATATACTAATCTGTGTATTGGGGGGTTATTAATTATTACTATTATCTTGCCATTGAATATTCTGAGTTATTTCTATATTATGGATATCAGACCCTTTTAAGATGTGGGGTTATCAAATATTGTCCCCCAGTCCGTAGGTTGTCTCTGCTTGTCTCTGCACTCTGGTCATCGTTTTTGTTACTGTGCAGAAGCTTTTGAGTTGGTTATAATCCCATTTGTCTATGTCTGCTTTTGATGCCTGATGCAAAAAATCCTTGTACTACTGTCAAGAGGCATTTCCTAGTAGTTTCACAGTTTGGGGTCTTACATTTAAGTCCTTATTTTTAGTTGATTTTTGTGTAACTCATTAATTTTAGAAGTTATATCTATGGTATTATCACCTATGATATGGAAGTTTCCAGCTTCCTAAAAAGTACCATTAGAGCATTAACTTTCTTTATAAAAGCATAGAAAGACAAATATAGACCTGAAAATTCTCTTTATTGTATCCCCCTGAAAGGTATATTTTATAATATGCGTTTATATACAGCTATACTTTAGCATGCATTCTCTGAATATAGAAATACATAAAATAAGTTTACATAAATACATATTCTTTTAGGCTTTATTCTCTGGCTGACTTTTAACTAAACACTATCTACCTTGGAGGCTATTAAAGTGTGACAGAAAGCTCACATTCTATTGAAGTAAAGAGGACTAAAAATATACCACTTTTGCCATTTCACTGAAGCTATTATAAGACTGAAATGCTTCCTACAAGTTTGAATTTTAACACATATTTACATGTAGCCACAAATCAAGTTACTATAACTTCCCTAAAAAAATGAAAAAACCAAATTTGAATTCACATGAGAATAACAGAGTTCTCTATTTCAGCAAAAGAGAAAAAGACATACTTAAGGAAAATAATGAGAGCGAAAAAAGGGGTAAATTTTAGTTTAATAAAATGTCGTTACAATTTAAAAAGACATTCCATGATTGATGTTTTAATTTTTACTGTTCTGTATTAATTACATCCTGATAATATGTGTGCTTTTCTAGTTAAGCTGAACACAAAGTATCTGAAGGATATTCAATATTGAATGATAAGATGTTTTAAAAAGATTTTACATATGTTAAAGTACACAGAACATTTGAAAGAATTTTACAATATATTCCAATATACTCACACTCAGACACACATACCAAGTTTTTTCTTTAAACTACCCAAAATTATGTGGTAGACATCAGGATCTCTTACCCCAAATTCCTCCACACGCAGATGTTAGAACGGTGGGATTACGCCAGGATTACCTCCCAAGCATGTATCACCGACATTGTAATATAACCTAATTTATGATACATAAGAAAATTTTCCTCATTGCCAAAGTGTCCTCCATGGATATTTTTAAAACTCTGGGACCCATCAAGAGTCATATATTTTATGGGGTTTTATGCTTCCTTGGTCTCATTCAGTACTTTCCTTTCCTTGTTTTTTTTTTTTTTTTTTCAAATTATTACCACATTTGAGAAATCTGGGCTAATTGTTTACTAGTACCTCCATTACCAAAATTCCTCTTTCCTTCATAAATAAAAAATAATATTTGGGGTGGTTACCCTAGACCTCTATGCCCCCTTCCCAAACAAACTTCTACCAATTGTTTCAGTATGGATTTGGGATCCTTGTCAGAATCCATTACTTTATTAAGAATTCAAAATGGTATAGAGCAAGTTATTTTCAAAAGATGGAAACAGAAACTGTATCTACAACACATAGAACCTATAGAGGTTTCACTACTTTAGCGATTAGGACACATAATCATGTAGTTTTGTAAAAAATCCAAATCAGTAAGAAAATTCTTTGCAATAAATAGATGGCATAAGAATAGTCACTTCAGAAAAAAAGGCAACACACACAGCCAAGAAAATCAGTCTCATTAATAATCAAATGAATTCATATTAAATATAGATTGAGATAAAATTTTACGTCAACCAAGTTAGCAAATATTGGATAAGATTCTACAGAAAAAAATGTGCAGAAACCGGAATTTTTTAATATATTTCCGAATATTACGGGTGTCAAATTATTTTGTTTACCTGGATTGCTTTTGTACTGAATACTTTGATGATAGCATCCATTTTTTCTTTTAAAGTAGTTGTAGTTGCATTATTCAATATTTTTCTAATATTGTATTATTAAAAATATTTTATGTCATTGTGGAGCAATTTTTACCTAATATTCC
This sequence comes from Galagoides demidoff, assembly GCA_963574575.1. NCBI lineage: Eukaryota > Metazoa > Chordata > Mammalia > Primates > Galagidae > Galagoides > Galagoides demidoff. The sequence goes on from CAUYQV010181012.1 coordinate 6,411, forward strand.
CACATTTGCTTTGTTTCATCTTCATTTTGTGACATATGAGCTGAGACTCTAGTTTTACTTTACTTTAATATACAGCTAATTTTCTGCTTCTCTCATACATGAAACTTCCCTGTACCTGGGATCTGTTTCCCATCTCCTGGGGTTTACCTCCTGAAGGCATCATTCCTTCAGCTCCAGTGTTCTGGCTAAGGTGTTTCCTCTCTGACCCTCCACTGTCCACAGTCTCAGGCTTAGTCTCCTGACTCCAGCATTTCAAGCTGTCCGACTGTTCACCTTATAGCCCCCTCAGCGGGTGTCTTCCCAGCAGTACCCACTCCCTGACTGAGTTACCATTGTCAAATCCTGTGCTCATATGTTTTCTGCAATGCTAGTTTTAAAAAAAATAGCTTAGGTCTTCTTAAATTAATATTTTGCTTTTCTTGCAGGAAAATTTCCTCCTAAGAATGCAAAAAATTGTCAGAAACATCCAATCATTCCGTATAAGTTGAGTTTTTAAATGTTAATTCTTGAGTTATTTTTTATGCTATGGATTATTACAGCACATTAAACCCACAATCATATTTTTTAAAAAATATTGAGGATTGTTATTATATGAAAATGACATAAAATAAGAAGCAATGTTAATTTCCGAAGTGTTCAGCTTATTTTTTAAGACTGAAGTTTGGCTACTCTCTAGGATTATAGAAGTCTTAAGAAAAAAATCCCTCCTGATTTCTACTTTTTAACCACTGAAATGAGAGCTAAGAAAATCATAAATAAATAGTTGTTGCATAGTGTTGGACATAAATAGTATACTCCTGTATTAAAATCTAAAGAATTCATCATAAAGTTCCTTTTTTCATGCATGACATTTACTCTTCTCCACTGGTCAGTTAAATTCTAGTGAAATGAATGATGGAATAGATATACAAAATAAAGCCAGAAAACCCATAGTTAACTTTGTTCCAAGAACGGGCCTAAAGAACATTCTGTTTACCAAAAGCTATTCAGTGAGCCAGTGAGAATGGCCATCTCTCATTCTTCCCTCCCAGGGATAGAGAAGAAAATCCAATTGGCATTCAAGAGGTAAAAAAATCCAACAGTGGTTTATATCCCCACTTAATTCACCAAATTAAAAAAATTTTTCAGATCACACTGGACTATTTCAAAATTGCTAGGAACTGTCTCAAATGCAGTTATTAAGGGAATATTTTATCTTGTTAGATCATATTAATATGTAAGTACATGATCTTTGCTCATAAAGCCCTACCACTGTAGAAACATGAAAATAATTATGGACCAATGTCTCCTGACAGCAGTGTAAGGACAAGTATAAAACAGAGATGCAAAATCTATGTAGTTAAAGTTCTTATGCAGCTATCCATTGTATTTGGAACTACAATGTGTGTAGACGTTTTCTCTGCATAACCTTGACTATGTATATACACCATTATACTACTAATGTCAAAAAACATTCTAAAAATAAATAAAATATTAAGTTCAGAGGCTAATAGTTGGTAGACCACTAGTAAGTTTGCTTTAGTGATTACTTACCCTCTGAACTTAGCTTCATTTAATAACTGAATTTATACATGTTCATGTACAGTAAATGTACATATACATATATCTATAGTGTATATATATGTGATACTGACTAAATGTCATTTGAATTAAAATGTTTAAAATAAGTCACTTAAATTTCTTAACCAATGATGGATGTTTTGTAGCTGATATCATCTACTTCTAAAGAGAAAAAATAATTACACTGATATACATGTATCAAATTATATTAGACAACATATATACGCTTCCTTCCTTAATACTTTTGTTAAACATGTCATGGGTTAGTATAATCAATCAACAAAATATAAAGATTGTGATAAACTGTGTGGTCCTGTGCAATACACAAAATACAATATAATTATTAAATAGATGGGTCATAAAATGATAGGGACTTGTAGATTGCTAAGTACTGAAAATACACCGTTCACTCTGCAAATAATGTTTGTCCTATGCCATACATGAATGGAAAATGACTTTGTTATTAGGTATTACATAACCTGATGGCTTTTACTAGAATAGGATTCTGTCTGCAATTTACTAAAGGTTTACCTGTGACCTGATGAACAATCTCAACTTTACCAATTACTAACCTCATTTGGAAGCTATGCCTATTCAGTTGATGGTAGAGCAATTCTTCTTGAAGTCTAAAAATAACACTCAGCTGAATGCACGCAGTCTGGATGAACTATATGGGGTATAACTGGCAGGAATTCAGAACAATCAATTGCTCTGATTTCACCACTCGGTAAATGGACCAAAGCTGATGGTCTAAATTGAAAGTAATAGTTGGAATGTTCTACAATGACTGTGCTCCAGAGCATGGGAGACAACTTCACTGAACAGTTTGAGCAACAGATGAGCACATCTCAAATTTCGGTTAATGTTGATGAACGCTGTGCATCTCTGCAGATTACATATCACATTTCCCCAACACAAATGCATTGTCACACTTTGTATAGCTAATGGAACCACCGTTATTGGTACTTTGTCAAAAATGCCATCATGATGCTTCTAGCAAAATAAAAAAAAAATGCTTCTCGCAAAACCCAATTACGACACTAATTACAAACTAGCATAATAACCTCCTCTTCCATTCTCCATGTCCATGTTTAGACTCTAAATCATCACATATGCTTATCATTACCTAACTGACTTAAACAACAAACGTGGAAGTAGCAAAGATACTTTGTGGTTTTAATAATATGCATATTTACTTATATATTTAATATAAACATAAATTTTTATTTGGTAATTTGATACATAGAAGTTCCATGACCCACAGTTTATCCTGATTAATCATTTCTTTTTCAATTTACAGGTGATATTCATTTTACGATATAACTGAAAGGGTTACACTTTCATTTTGCAAATCATCATGTTGGGGTTATCTTTAACATTATATATGTAAGTATGGATATATAACAAATTTCCCCAACTCTAACAAAATCAAATTACATTTTTTCACTTCAGTCTTTGGAAAGGATGCATATTTCAAATAATGTATAGGCAAACCTCTGAGAGTTCAATTCCAAAACACTACAATAAGTGAATAGCTTGGTAAAGTGAGTGTATACAATATCTTTGATTTCTTAATGTGTGTAAAAATCATGTTTGCATTATATTGTCATCTGTCCAGGGTGTAGTAACATTTTGTCTGAAATGCAATGTACATATCTTAACTGAAGTACTTTATTGTTGCAATGTTTAAGGTTTTCTAGATACAAGGTCATATTGTCATCATAGAGTCATAGTTTGACATCTTTTCCCCTCATTTTTGTACTCTTGATTTACTTCACTTACGTGATTGCTCTGTCTACAACTTCCAGCACCATGTTAAATAAAAGTGGTGAGAGTGCACAATCTTGTCTCGTTCAGGCTCTAAACAGGAAGTTTTCCAATTTTTCCCCATTCAGTATCATGTTGGCCTTGGGTGTGTCACATATGACCTTTTTAATTTTAAGGTATGTCTCATCTATATCAATTTTTAAGCATTCTTATCATAAAAGGGTGCTGAATGGTTACCCATTTTATTTCTGCACCTATTGAAAGGATTATAAGGTCTTTATTTTTGTATCTACTTAAGTAGTAAATTACATTTACAGATTTCCATGTGCTGATCTATCCTTTTATCTCTAGGGTGAAGTCCACTTGGTCATGATGAATTATTTTTTTGATGTACGGCTGAATTAGGTTTGCTAAGCTTTTACTGAGAATTTTTGCATCTATATCCATAAGGGATATTGGTCTGTAGATATCTTTTGTAGTCTTGTCCTTTACTGGCTTTTGCATTAAGGTGATGTTGGCTTCATGGACTGAGTTGAGGAGGATTCCTTCTTACTCAATGCTGTAAAATAATTTCTGCAGTATAGGTACAAGTTCATCTTTGTAGGTTTGGCTAAATTCAGATGTGAAACTATGGTCAGAGACTTTTTGTTGTTGTTGAAAGACATTCTTATTGCTGTTTAAGTTTTAGTGCTTTATTTTGGGCTGTTCAGGAATTCTATTTCTTCCTGATGGTAAAAGAGTTTGTCTTGGG
>CAUYQV010181016.1:0-67211 GCA_963574575.1 Galagoides demidoff
GCGCCAGCCACGTACACCTAAGGTGGCGGGTTTGACTCCCCAGCCCAGGCCCGCCAAACAACAACAATGGCTGCAACCAAAAAATGGCCAGGCGTTGTGGCGGGTGCCTGTGGTCCCAGCTACTTGGGAGGCGGAGGCAGGTGACTCACTTGAGCCCAGGAGTTTGAGGTTGCTATGAGCTGTGATGCCATGGCACTCTACCCAGGGGGATAGCTTGAGGCTCCATCTCAAAAAAAAAAAAAAAAAAAAAAAGAACTCTGATTCTCTTTGCACCGTGAAACAGAAGTGTTTGATGTATACCTGCTAAAAAGCTTCTGATTCAGTTAAGGTGGAAACCCAACAAATGGATGTAAACAACCAGATGCAGAATACCTTTGGATTGCTCCCTATTCAATCTTCCATTTTCTCTTTACAGTCACTTAAAGGAGACAGAATCTGCACTGAAATCTCTGTTTGGTGAGGTCACAGTTTCTGCTGCTTTCCTGGTAATTTCCTTAACGACTCATTACAGATTTTGAACAACACACAAAAACACCTACTAGTCAATGATCAATCCCAAGCTTTATTGTAATATTTTACAAAATATATTAATTCTGCCAACATTTCCCCAGTGTTTACTTTTTTAAAGAACCAGTAACTTAATACCTGATAATTAGATTCATGGTACTATGTTCAAAATGACTTAAGTATCTCCAGAGGGCCAAAAACAGAAATGAAATATTCTTTTAATGCTGTCTTCTGGAAAGAGAGGTCTTCAAAGAATACAAACTGTACCTATGTAACAGTAATTGCCAATATTTGATGTACTTTGTGAAGGGCCTATAGGCAAACACTCAGTGATTTAAGTATCTGACATAAGCCTTATTCCTCCAAATATCAAATATAAACAGAAAATATATTTTTAATCATTCTTTTAGGTTATTTTCAGTGGTTTCTGAATTTCTTATAGGAAGCTCTTAAACATGTAATTTCATACATAGATCCACCATTAAATTAAGATCATGTTTCATAACACCATTTATGTTAAGTGAATAAAGTTATTTGACATCTGACCTGCTGTAGTGTTTCATAGTTAGGTTTTAAGATGCTTTCATCTAATTTCATAGCTTTCACTTTTAAACTTCTTCTAGAAAGAATATGCAAGACCTTCAGTAACGCATAGACAGTAGAAAAAAACACTTTAAGTGAGACAAATAGAGAGGGAGCCTTCTCTAAGGTAGAAGGAAGCTCTGTGTGTTTCCCTGTAGGTTTTGGCTTTATCCTCCAACAATGAAGGTTGGCAGAGAATGTGTTGGGACTGAAAAAGTCACCTGAATACATGTTGACATGGTGTTGAGTGTGAGCTGTTTCATGTCTGAGGATACCAAAGAACTCTTAAAGAACTGTTTAAGAATATTTAAGAACTGTGAGTAAGGAAACGTCTTTAAGGTCCTGAATAACGTTCTCCATTATTGGAACACTGAATATTTCTTTTCAGTAATTCTCAACAGTTAGTTGGGATTCTAGATTATCTTGCTGAGCTCTGATGTTGAAGTTTCATTTCAAAATCATGTTTGGTTGCCAAACCCATGGCTTCCTCAAATCAAAATTTATAATAAACGTAAGTATTTCCAAATGCAACTCTGCAATTAACTTGCCTGTTGCAAAGAAGACATTGGAGATGTGGCCCTGGAGATTTTTTCAAAGCCTCTTTTTAAAAATAGGACACTTTTATGAACAAAAATGATAATAATTAAATCAAAATGTTAACACATTATAGAGAACACAAACTCAACCAGCTATAAAGTTATCCCACCTAACATCTGTGTCATCTTTTATACCATCTAAACAGAACACAAGTGCTTACAAAAAAATTTCAAAAGCATCATGCCTCCCTGTACATTGAAAATGGCAAATTTCCTTCAATTCTGTTGCCTTTTTTCCTGGTTCTGAAAGAGAAATGATATTGTTGAGTTTTGAAGCAGTTATGATCAACAGAAAAAATAAATAAACATCTTTAATTGCTCCAAAAGCAATAGATACTCCCATAACAGGCAACCGATTTTGACAAATAATACATAACGGTAGAGTATGAGCAAAGATGTAAGTAAGTATCTTGGGGTTTTTTTCTCTCACAGTGTAGTTACCATAGCTTTCATTTTGGAAGAAAGTCCACTAGACATAATCTAAGCCGAATCACTCCAGCATTCCCTGATCATGTGCTTACTTCTTAGTTATAGAATGCGATTTCACAGCCAAACCTTCTGCATTAGGGTTTCTCCATCAGAGGCAGGAATTCCATGTTACTCTCTCAAGTTTTTAGACTCTTTGCTGAGCCTTATTGATATTAATGATTGTTCTCCCTCTGCTGTTTCACCACATTGTTAGTCAAAATAGAAAAGAAACGAATCTCTCACTTCCCTGATTCTTCCCTATGCAGCTCTTGCAAATCTCTAGCACCTGTTTCTGCCCTGTTTCCAGATGAAATGACATGTTTACCGCTATAGCTCAAAGCACTTGGTCTGAACCACCTCTCCAGGCTTCACCCTGCAGGCAGCCGTGCTTAAACATTACCAGAGAAAAGATACCTGTTGGGATTCGGTCAGCCTCATGTTCATCCCGAGGTGTGCTCTCAAGAACCAAGCTGCAAATAAAGATTGTAAGGAAAATTTGTTTTTATTCTTGTCCAAGTTTAAGGGTATGTGTGAAACGTCTTCATCTTCTTCTTCACTCTCTTCTTCTGCTCTGAGTTCTCAGTATTGCTGTTATTTGTATGTTTGCTTCTGTTCAGAAGTTTCATCATTTTTTTTCTGTTTATTTCCTGACTCCATTATCACTCAGTTATTTTATTTATTTACAATTTCTACCATGTGGATTGTTCAGCCGAACAATAGAACAAATGTTGCTGGCACAGCATAATTTCAAAGAACTCTCCTTTAAGTAAGTACTAGTTCTACAAATCTTAGAGTTCTGTTTTAGGCAACAATGTTTTATCTTCTAAGTGAGTTTTCCTATATTTCCTCAACTACTTCATACTTCTATGTCTTACAGAAGCCTGAAGAAGGCTCAGACTGGGCTTCATTATCTTCACGTGCAGTTGGGAGCTGCATGGAAGCTTGATAATGCAGCCCACTGGCCAGCTAGCCCTCCTTCCCCCATCCCAAGTTCAGGGCAACCTGTCTACCAGTTGGCAGCCGGGAACGAAAACAAACTAGGTGGCCAACTTGACTAGGGTTTTAATTTTTATTTTCTGAAATGTCTTTGTCAGATTTAGTACCAGGAACATGCTACCCTTATATATGTGTAAAAGACTCTGGGATATGTTATTTCTGAAAGCACGTATGTGAGATTGCAATCTTTTCTTAACCTAAATGTTTAACAGAGTTCAGAGGGAAGATATAGATGACAAATTCAATTTCTTTAATAGACATAGGATCTGTCAAAATGTTTTATTTCATCTTGTGTCAGTTTTAGTAAGTTGTATTGTTCAAGAAATGTGTCCTTCCTCCTAAACCATTGAATTTATTAGTGTATTATTTGTTCATAATATCTCTAGCAGTTGTAATAAATTCATATATTTGTTCCTGCTATTGGTGATCTCTCATTTTTTTCCTTCATCAGCTCATCTAAGGTTTATCAACTTTCTTATCTTTTCCCCAAGAAAACCCTAAAGTGTTTTACAGATGTTAATATTCTCTATAATCGGTCTGTTTTCTATTTCAGTGATTTCTCCTCTTTATTATTTTTTTTCTTCTCCTTATTTGGGATATACTTTGCTCTTGTTTCTCTAGGTATTACTGTAGAAACTAAAGTCATTGATCGTACACCTCTTTTGTCCTAGCCTTAGGATTTAAAAGCTATAAACTCCTCTCTAAGCATTACTTTAACTGTGTCCCAGAAATTTTGCTGCGTTATATTTTCATTATCATCTGGTTTGAACTAATGTGTCTTATGACTTTTTTCTTCAGTCTATGAATTATTAATAAGCATGTTCTTTGATTTCCAAAGATAAGGAGTTTATCGCCTCTAAGATATCTTATTATTCTCAGTTTCTAATTTAATTCCCCTGTGGTCAGAAAGCATTGTTTTATTCCAGTCCTCTCATAACAAATGTATTGTAGTTTTATGGACCAGCATAATGGTTTATTTCAGTAAACCTAACATGTGCACTTGAAAATAATGTTTATCCTGTGATTATTTGGCATTGTGTTCTATGAATGACAGTCAGGTCAAGGAGATTGATAGTGTTATTCAAATCTTGTACCCATTCCTTCTCTGGATTGCTGAGAGAGTGATGTTAAAATCTCCAACCATCATTATGAATTTGTCTCTTTTCTCTATAATTATGTTACTTTTTCACCTCATGTATTTTGAACCTCTTTTATTAGGCACATAGATATGTCAGACTTATGTCTTTTTGAAAATTTATTCTTTCATTATTATAGTATATCTGTCTTTATCTCTGGTAATACTCTTTGTCTTGACATCTGTTACATCTAAAGTTGATGTAACCCCTCCAATCTCCTTACACTTACTGTTTGCAGTACCATCACTTATTTTCAACATATCTGTATTATTATATCTAAAGTTCTTCTTTGTGGAGAAACTATACTGTATCCTAATTTCTTATCTCTTCTGAGAATTTCTGATTACTGGCTGGAGTGTTTAGTTTATTTACATTTAATCCAACTGTTGATATGGTTGAGTTTAGAACAATAAGTTTATTAATGTTTTCTGTTGGTCCTGTCTGATTTTTGTTTGTCTTTTTGATTCTCTGTTCCTACTTTCTTTTTATATATATATATATATATTTTATTTTTGCTTTCAGTTTCAGCTGGCTTTCACTCATCTTAGTCTGAAGTTTTTTTTTTTTCTTTCTTCCTTTAGTGATTCTCTTGCCCTTTGCCTCCCAAGTAGCTAGGATTATAGGTGCCCGCCACAATGCCCATCTTTTTTTTTTTTTGGTAGAGATGGGGTCTCACTCTGGCTCATGCTGGTCTTATTCTGGTCTTATGCTGGTCTTGATCCTCTAGAGTTCATGCCACCTGCCTTGGCCTCCCACAGTGCTGGACAATATGCCTGGCCTGTTCCTACTTTCTTAATTTATTTAGGTTTAATAGAATCTTTTTGATAATTCCTTTTTAATAGATTTTGACTTTTTAGTTATACCACTTTGTATTGTTTCAAAAGATTTCTTCCTGATATTGAAAAAAATGTAAGCTATCTGCTTTTACCACTCCCAATCAGTGTCATACTAAAGTTCTTATCTAGTGTAAGAAGGCAAAGAAAAAGAAATAAAATGACATACAGATTGGAAAGAAAGAAAACTCTTCTACTTACAAATGACATACTATCTACATAGAAAATTCCATAATGTATAAAAAATGTTATACAAATTTTAATTTAGAAGATTTTAGGATACAGGTTAATTGTATTTCTATACACTAGTAATGACTCATTGGAAAATGGAATTTAAAAAACAGTGTCATCTACAGTAGAATAAAAAAATGAAATCTTTAGACATAATTGTAATAAAATAGTCACAAAATCTCTATAAAACTAAAAAACACTGATGCAATAAATGAAAGAGTGCTTCCAGCTATGGATTTGGTCTGACCTGGGTCCAATCCAATCTTTCCCACTTAACTTACTTTATGAATTTGAACATTCTCCTTAGGTGCATTGCATCCCGTTTGCTCAGCTGGAAAATGAGGCTGGTAATGATAACTACATAATGAGATAATGTAACACCATATGCTTAGCAGAGTGCCTGGTGTATCGTAAATGCTCAATAAATGTTAGCTCTACACACTTTTATTAAAATACCTTTAAAATAACCAGAAAGTTAGTATTTTACTGATTTTGCCCTGTATATACCCATAGGCTTTTTAAAAAAAAATAAATTATATATGTCCTGCTTTTACACATGTGGCACTCATGACAATGTGCCATGTGGGTCTCCCACTTCTGAAAGCATAATTGGCTTCCAGCCCAGCTATTGCCTCTTGGGCTGCTCCACTGCTTTCCTGCTAAACTCCATACTTCCTTGGCTACTGTCAGCCAATGACAAAATGAAACGCCTGAGATGCTATAGGAAGGATGAGATGTACTAGAGTGAATATATTATGTGAGTCCCAGAATACTCACCAGAGGAACATATTCCCTAGAAAGGATTATTCTCCAAAACATCAGGATAATGTCTTTGGTGGCCTCTCTAAATTCAGCAGTTGCCGTCACAGACCTAGGTCATTAATATTCATAAGCACGCTAAGTCCGCAAAATTGAACTAAATGGTGATGTTTAACTGCTAGAAGCCTGGAGTCCACAATTACTGTAAAAACTGGAAATGTCAGAAAGACATCACAGGGGGATGACCCTCTAAAAAGGTGGAGAGAGAGAGATGATGGAGCATGGGTGATGCTTAATATCTACAACCAGAAGAGGGCAAGAATGGCTGAGAGCAACTGCCCCAATGAAAAGTCATGATCCTTTGTTCAGTTACCAGAATCAATCCAGTTTTCAGATCCCAAATACATTCTAAAGAGGTGGATTATCTGGGTCACTCAGAAGAAGTACTCTGCAACACTACAAGTATACACTGTGATGATTTGTGCCGTCCTTCTCTGGGGGACCTACAGCCATTTCCTTAGGTGATGGTGCACTAGAGAAAGGGGAAGGCCCAAGCTATTTATTGCACACAGGTTCTGAGTTGACTGTGATATCTGGAGACCCAAAGCATCTTATGGCTTCAGGTAATGAATGGAGCCCTGGCTAAGGTCTGGCACACAGTGTGCTCATGGTGTCTTTAGATTCACCCGGTGGTCATTTCCCCATTTCCATATATACATAGTAATTGGAAAGAACATACCTGGCAGTTGGAGTAACTCCTATATTTGTTTCTTGGTCTATGAGAAAGTGCTACCTACCATCATGGGGAAGGACAAATGGAAATGCAGGAAACTCAGTACAGACAAAACAGAGAAAATTGTTCCTCTCATATCTCTTTTTTAATTGCCAGTCTTCCCTGCAGGAACTGGATGGACTCTGGAGAATGACAATAGGCTGCTACAAGTTTCACCATGTGGAGTCCCAGTCATAGCTAGAGTAGTACCTTAATAAGGCCCCAGGCCCGTGGTGTGTGCTCCCCAACATGGTGAATGTACCTTTTCTATACAGATTAGAAAAGAAGATCAGGAACAGCTCACATTCACGTGGAAGAGACTACAATATTCACTTACTCTTTTGGCTAAGGGCTGTATTAACTCAGCCACTCTCTGCCATGATGGTACTGGAGTGATTCTGATCATCTGAACCCACTGAACATCAAACTCATCTTTTGCATCATTGGCATCCTGCTCACTGGCCACGAGAAGCAAGAGGTGACTAGGGTGCTGGAGGCCTTTGTGAAACACCTGTGCTTCAGAGGGCAGAAGATCAGGTACCTGCCTCTTCAGTGAGGTTGTTAAGGGGTCTACTGGTTAGGTTCCTGCAGGAATACCCCCTCCAAAACGAAAGAGAAATTGCTGCATCAAATATCCCATCTAAAAAAAGGAATCATAGTGCCTGGTAGGCCTCTTTGAGTTTAGGCAGCAACTCAGGTCACACCTAAGAATGTTGTTCCAGTCCACAAATTGGGCGATATGGTGGTTACCAGCTTTGCACAGTACTTGAAGCTCTATAGAGATGCAGGCCATGACGCCAGTCTGTCTCCCATGAAAGATGAGGGGGAGGAAAGATCAGTTAGGAAGAGTGTCAAGCTGCAGCGCTAGCCAGCACAAGTCTCAACCAGCCCAACAGGCTGCTCTGAGGCATATCACCTACTTGAAAAGTTCCACAATGATTGGAGATGGCCAGGGCACCTGCCTTGCTCATTCGTTGGTAAAGGGCTTCCTAGGAAAAGCCTGGGCTCCGCTACTCTACTAAGCAACCAGAGGCTCTGCACCCAGGCTATCCCCAGCTCCCTAGCTGTGCCCCTCTCAGCTAAGCTGAAAGTTCTTCCTCAAAGAGAAATCTAAAGTGCTGCCATACCTACATGGGAGAGAATTTTCTCTCTGCTTTCTTCCAAGAAGCTTGTGTGTGTGTGTGTGTGTGTGTGTGTGTGTGTGTGTGTGTGTGTGTACACATGCGTGTATGAGCACAGAGCAAAGATTTACTTAATTCCTTAACAAGGAAACCAGCATGATGACAATGATAATTCAAAGAAGGAGAAGAAAAAAATATGATAATTATATAATCAGTGAACAAAAAGAATGCTGGAATAAGATGGCAAGTTAGATTGAACCTGGTCAATGCCCTGTAAGACAATAAAACTATAATCTATAGGATTTACATTTGCTACTGAACAGAAATAAATCGCAACATGATTGCAATAATGATCAAGTTAACATTAACTTTATGGAGTCTCACCTTAATCAATAAAGTTAGTACTCAAACACTTACCAAAAACAGTAAAGGGGTTACTAAACCCCCTAAAACAAGGTTTCTCAATTGGGAGTGTTTGTTCCCCAGAGGTGTTTCACAATGTCTAGAGAGAGTGAGGAGATGAGGGATGCTGCACGTATGTGGTAGGTAGGTGCCAGGGATCCTGCTGAATAGTCTTGCTATGCACAGGACAACCTTCCACAACAATTACCTGGGCTAAAATGTCAAGAGTGCCAAGACTGAAAATCACGTACAAATAACACTTTAGATGGCTTATAAGACATAGATTTTGAATGTCTCTTAACCACCTTAAGTGCAAATTTGGGATAATGAAAGAAACAACTTCTTGTAGATTGAGAGAGAATTAAATGAGACAATTGTGGGAGGCTGGGCGTGGTGGCTCACACCTGTAATCCCAGCACTCTGGGAGGGCACAGTAGGTGGATTGCCTGAGCTCAGGAGTTTGAGACCAGCCGAGCCAGACAGAGTGAGACCCCCCATCTCTAAAAATAGCTGGGTGTTGTAGCAGGCCCATGTAGTCCCAGGTACTTGGGAGGCTGAAGCAAGAGGATCACTTGTGCCCAAGAGTCTGAGGTTCTATGAGCTACGACGTCACAGTACTCTACTGAGGGTGACAAAGTGAGACTCTGTCTCAAAAAAAGACAATTGTGGTGGTTTGTGTTTTTATAAAGATGGACACTAAAGTATATATCCCATCCCATATACTGTTCTCCTTCCAATGTTACGCTGACATTCCTGAATTGAGGGTTGGAGAATGTGTCCCCCACCCTCCTCAAGCCTGGGGGGATGTTTATAATGCCTCTATCAATTGATCACAGAGAGAGTGGCTTCATGACTTTGGAGGCTGGAAGCAATACAGATTTCTCCCAGTGCTATTTCTTGGGACACCATCTGGGATGTCCTAAGCCAACACGGAACAAGTCTGGTCTTGCTAGAGAAACCCCAGCAAGGAATTACACAGAGGCAGGAGAGGTGCACAATGTGCCCACCCAGCCTGTCCAGTCTTACCAGCTCAAACATCAGACAGGGAGCAAAGAAGGTTCTCAGATGTCCCCAGGCACCACTAACTGCAACCTCATATGAAAAAAAAAACTCCAGCTAGAGCCACCCAACTGAGCAGCTCCCGAATTGCTGGCCCACAGACACCATGAGAGATGATGATACATGATGTGGTTGTTTTAAGGTCCTACATTTTAAAGTGACATATTTTACAGCAACAGACACTAGAAAAATAATACACAGGCATTCCTTACCACAATGCTTGGCAAGCACATTAGTTGGTCAATTTGGGGTGGCGGTAGTTTTAGTATTTTTAAGTAGAATTTAATTAGTATTTTTATTATGCTGCCTTGCACTGGAGGGCAAACCTTCCATTGACAGGTCTCATGCACGGAAGTGTAGTTTTCTATTCAAAGCACCAGGGGGAGCCAGCCCCTAATTTTTCACTGTCCCTTTCAGACGGTGAACTTGACAAAATAGAAAAAAGGGTTTAGAAACAAGACTTGTTAGGGGATGCTCCATAAATAAATCCTAAAAGACAAAAAAGCTTATTTTGATGAATAATTCTGCCCTAGGCAGGATATGCAGAGGAAAGACAAGAAAATCCTTTTTTTTTTCTTTTTAAATGCAATAGAGCAGGTTATCTTTTCTTTAATCCCCAAAAAGGAGAAAAGATCTGCACACCTATGATTTTCCAACAATGCTGTACTTAATCTCTGCCATTATCTAGAAACGCTATGTAAGTAGCTTCCCACCATGTCTGACAGGAAGAAGGTATTTCTGAATACTGATTTATAAGACTCAGATAACATTTGTGCCATTCTTTTAGCTTAAATTTTGTTTAAGTTTCTATGTTTTCTAGTTCTTTATTTTGTAAATTCAGGATGAATGGTTTAGTAACTGTGAAATGGGCCATGATTCCAATTGCAGAAAATCTGGAAACCAAATTTCTTAAAATGAATTGCCAGAACCAAATACATTGTATCTCCTCCTTTTCTGACAAATTCACAGCAAGCTTTACCCATCATCATTGACAGTGAGCCGAGAAGGCTGGTGGCTTCAGCTTCAGATGATCTGCCAGTGTCTGTGAAACTCTTGAAGGCTGTTACCCTGAGATAGGTCGAAGATACTGAGGCTTGAATAGAGCAGGAGTTTCAAGAATAAAGATGGTTTGTGGTTAGCCTGTCTGACTAGAGGGTTATACTGTGGGGTCAAGGCTTTGCTGCCTGGAAGAGTATAAATTAAGGGAGAAAAGCAGGGGCAGCTTGAACTCTGAAGAGCTGGATCTTAGAAGGTTTCCTACAACTTTGACTTAACCCTCAGCCACAGTGACCTGCTATTCTGCTGATTAGCCTCAGGAGAATGGAGAGAGAAAGAAAGGTTTGAGCAACTTAATCTTCTCTATCTATGCTAGGATGAAAACAAAACCATGCCAAACTCAATGGCATGGAGTCACAGAATCACGTTCCTACCTACCACATGTCTATCAGTAGTAAGACTGAGTCTCATTTTTAAATTATGGCACTGTCTCATCAGGATGCACATGTAATATTTTTTGTGACACACGAGTAATAGCAAAGGCCGTTTCCTTTAACTACAAACTGTGGACTGTGGGAGCCCCAGAACATCTCCAATCTCTCCCAGCTACTTCTGGGAATTCTCAAGGAGAGCCACGCACTTGCTCCTAAGAAGCCCCCCTGGCTTCCAGCAACAACTTGTCAGTCTGCAGTAGCAATGATAACCAGCCCACTGCAAGCACTGCAGAGTCCTCGGCTATGTGGCCAGATCACTGGCAGCAGCAGCAGGATTTTCCAATGGCTGCCGGATGGGCCTGAGCACTCCCCACAGATGACTGCTCCTTTGTTCCATGCTCTCAGTCACCCTCAGTACAGTGGCTGGGCTGTGTGGGGCAGGGGGGGCCTCCTGTGTCCCTACCTCTGTTATCCTCATTCCTAGGTCACCTTTCCAAGGGCTCATCTCCTAAAGGTCCCTTCTCAAGTCTGTGAGTGGCTGGTCAGATAGTGCCTGTTCTCCGGGCCTCCCCCAAATGATGGTAGTCCATATTCTGTGGCCCAAATCTGTGCACTCTACCTGGGATGACTTCCTCCTCCCAAGTCATTCATTCCTCGGGAAGATAAAACCCCACAGCGAGCCCGCCTAATTACCCCTGCCCCCTAGATATGCCCAAACACATCTGATCTTGTGAGGGGCACTTGGCATCTTGACACCCTGTTTTCACCTGTGAAAGATTCTGAATACTACCTTTGGGAGAGTTAATAATTTTTTTTTTAGGTTAATATGTGGGTACATATGATTACATACATTGCTTTTGTAAGGTTAAAGTTGGTATTTTGGTTATATCCTTCACCCAGGAAATGTGCCATATACCAATGTCATGTACTTATTGGGTGGGAATTTACCCAGCCCCTTCCTTCCCTCCCCTCATTTGAATTTAATTACATGTGATGATTGTTTTTCCATTCTTGTGATACTTTGCTTAGACTATTCTCCAGATCTGTCCATGTTGTTACCAAAGATAATCTGACATGGATTAAGGCAGAATTTAGAATCTTTAAGCAGGGTAGTACTTTTTCAAATGGGCATGTTTCCAAGGATGGAATTGCTGGATAGGGTTTTCCAGTATGACAGCCCTTCTTGCAGGGAGACATCTTGCTGAGATCAGGAAGGATATTCAAAGCAGAAGCACAAGGCCCAGGCTCTGCCCCTTTCCATAACAAAGTAGCATATTTCACACCCTCCCACCCGACCTGCCCACATTAGAATGTCCTCGGAGGCAGGCCGACTCCATCTCCTTCTGTACATCTAGACCACTCAGCTCCCTAAGCTATGCCTGTTCCAGTAATTTTGCAAAAGGAAGCCTTGCAAAATTATTCCACAACAGGTGGAATTTTTTGACAAAACAGAGGGTGCTAACGAGCTGGATTAGAAATCACATCACCCTCCTGGAGGAGTCCCTGGAGGAATCAAGGACACCACATCATCTTTTCCTCTCCTGACTCCTTTTCTCACATTCTTGCCCTCCCCTACAACCCTGATCGAACTTTGCTTCACTCTGGTTTGATAAAGCAGAGCATGTGTCTATCAGTTTTTCATGAAATTTTCCCAAATGGCCCTTTCAAACATTAATGGTGAGAGAAGGCTGGCTGGGTTAGGGGAGTGGGTATATGTTCAGTATCTGTCCTCTGTTGCTTGCAAATTCAAACATTCTGACAGCGGGAGGAGGAGGAGAAGCTGAACGTGGAGGAGTTCCTAGAAGAATCTGTCCTCTGGTTGTAATTAGGAGGAGACACCGGGGGAGGTTTGCTAGACCATTTGTGGATGCTGACCCAGGACTAATGTAGCCATAGCAAACAAAGTACTCAGGTGACTTTATTTGCAACCAGGACACCTGTTTGTCTCATGCTACCCCAACAGCAGCCATCTCTACATCTTTATAGAACAAGGTACCGGGAAAAAGAAAGGAATAGAACAAAGGATTGCACCCACTCCAGCACCCCGAACCTCTCTGCCTCCTAGTAACAGACACATTTTAATTATTACCTTCTGGAGAAAAGGCCCCTTTCCTGGCTTCCCAACCAGGAGATCCAGCAGTTGGAATTGCAGAGAGGAATTCTGCAGTGTGGGCTAGTGGTACTTGGAGATGGTGTGGTTGCTGTGTCTCTCAAATTATTCTGGAGAGGCTATTTTCTCTTCCCATACTTTGTGTTGCCCCATTCCCAGTTTTATTTCACAACTTTTCGGGAAATATCTGTGATTCCCATGCCCATGCAATCTCTCCCCACACTGCCTTTCCTTCCCCAAACCTAAGGCCCACAGATCCCTGCACCAGCAAGCCCAGCCCACACTAGTAGTTCCCACAGCAACCTTACAGTTTCAACAATGGGTTTGAAACCCAAACCTGCGAATCTAGTGTGTAACACACGATTTGATGACTGAGCAATGACCCTGATTACTGACTGCCATGTTCCACCCTGAAATGTCTTAACTACAAACTTGGGGTATCCCAAAGCCATATGCTGACATCCTGTGTCCATTACAATAGCTTCCCTTACTGGGCAATCCTTTAATTCTGACCACAGGCACTTTTGCCATCTTTATCTTAAAGATAAGCATACTGAGGCCTAAGAAAGGCTGCATAATTTCCCCAAGTGAAGCATCGACCTGACTGGAAGATGAGCATTCTGGGAATTAGATTCTGCAGGCTAAGAGTCAGCCTCAGGAATTATGCTTTAACTTAAAGGAACCACAGTTACCATGGCAAAAAAAGGCCAAAGTCCTTTGTAGGTTTTTTTAAAAAATAGCAGGCAGAATCTTCCCTGTTAGGATTAGGAAGATAAGTAATAAAACACTAATGGTGAGAGAGGGCTGGCTGGGTTAGGGGAGTGAGTATATGATCAGTATCTGTCCTCTGTTGCTTGTAAATTCAAACGTTCTGACAGCGGGAGGAGGAGGAGAAGCTGAACGTGGAGGGGTTCCTAGAAGAATCTGTCCTCTGGTTGTAATTAGGAGGAGACACCGGGGGAGGTTTGCTAGACCATTTGTGGATGCTGACCCAGGACTAATGTAGCAGCAAACAAAGCACTCAAGTGACTTTATTTGCAACCAGGACACCTGCTTGTCTCATGCTACCCCAACAGCGGCCATCTCTGCATCTTTATAGAATAAGGTACCAGTAAAAAGAAGGGAACTGAACAAAGGATTGCACCCACTCCAGCACCCCGAACCTCTCTGCCTCCTGGTAACAGACACATTTTAATTAATAATAAATAAATAATAAATAAAAGAGGAAAAATAAAATTCAAGAACTCTGGAACTGAAACATACCTTGGAGGCTGTTATGGTCTGTGATTTTTAAGTGTATGAAATCAAGTTGGACTAATGGCCCTTAACTTAACCAAGATGGTCTTACTCTTTCTTTCAGTGTTTTACACCTCTGATTTGTTAATTCTTTTCCAGAGCCTCCTTTGATGAGAGCAATCCAGGACAGTTGGGAAATTCATGAAGGGGGGTGTGTGTGTATTTATAATTAAATTTTTAATTTTAGTTTTAGTTTCTGGGGTTTTTCATTTGTTTTGTTTTGTTTTTGAGCACATGTTCTTTCTAGAGGATTTTTGTTTTCTCTTCTTTTTTCTTTTTCGAGCCCTCTGCCTCAGAATGTCAAACTAATTCTCTCTCAATCCTCTATTAGTCTCAGATGACAAGCTCTTAAAAGCACAGCTCTGTTAGTTCTAGGAAGCCTTAAGACTCATTGTCTTGTGGTTTTCCTGTCCCTGCTACAATCTCATTGTTGTCATAGCCCAAGGTGTCCTAAATCTCTAATTTCCCTGTTGAGTGGTTGTCTTCCATTTATTTTATTTAGAGATAAGTCCAAGCTTTTGAATCTGAATGAGGCATGGCTAATTGAGCTTAGCAGTTGGGAAGTACTTATCTGTAGATAATCCTGATGTCACAAAGGAAGAGGAAAATGCCTAGAGACTATTTTAGCCATTTCCAGAAAACCCTTGTGTTCTCCATGACTCTATGGATGAAATTCAGGCTTCTCACTTTGTTTCCATGGATTCATGGAATTGACCCAGTGTCAGGTATTGTACTGTGAGCCTGGTAGTTTGTGACCTAGTTTGTGACCTACACTCTGCCTGTCAGATAGATACCAACTTATGCAACAGAAAACATCCGTCCAGTCTGCACGTATTATCTGTGATGATTCTGCTTATGAATGCCACAAACCACAACTCTGGTAGCTGTGAAAATGGTGCTTCGCCTTCACTCTTAGTAAATAAGGAAAAACTAAAACAGGCTGATTCATAAGGATTAGTAACACAAAGGTAGTGCTCACTTAAAAACAGAATTCAGAACAAAACATCCTGATCAAGGCTTTTGTGTTGGCACCGTGAAACAGGTTCACTGCCAAGAAGGATGCATTATGGAACAAAATACTAGGTTTAATTGGTGAGCCCTTTATTGTTTTTCCTTTTAAACAAATCTTTAGAGCATGCTGTAAGTCTGACTCCTGGAAATTTTTCTCTGTTCTGTGGTTACCAGCAGGTGATATTATTAAGTAATAACATTAAGCCTTTCAAATCAGCTATTAAGAATAATAAACAAGTGTATTTTTTTTCAATTAGGAATAGTGACTCTTCATCCTGAATTTTGTTTACACTACCTATACCCAGACACAAGACGGTCTCCTTTTCCTAATTCTTTATTAATCCGTGGCTTCCTGCCCAATAAAGTGAGGTTATAAATTAAAGGAATAAAATGCCTTCTTCAGGTCTTATTAATAACAGGCCCTGAGGGAAAGACAGGCAAAATTCTTGTTGCTTCTATTTGCAACCACTAAACCACTTTTAAAGAACTTTCTTAAATGCATGGCTCAACCCTGTGGAACTCTGGAGAGCATTCAGGGAAAGAGAGCACAAGTGATAAATAATTTGGAAATGAAGATCAAAACGAAAGCATTCGGAGAACGGGGAATGTTTAGTCTAGAGAAAAGGAGAATAAGTAGAGACATACTTTTCCTAACTGTCATAAATAGGACGAAAGCAATTCTTCTTTTTCACCAAAGGGAAAGAAATAAGAACAAGTAAATATAGGTGGAAGCAAGAGATTTGACTTTAACTAAAATAATTTCTTGTTTTTTTAAATAATGGAATGCTTCTAGTTATCCTAGAATAACTTCAGAAAGCTGTTCCACAGTTCAGTCTGGAGATTAAGAACGTAGCAGTATCCTTCAAGGGGAGCAGAGAATTAATGTTATCCACATAATACAGAGTCAGGAATACTTTCCATTGGTAATTAAAACAGTGATGATATTCTCCTTCTAACAGTGACTTCGCACTCATCACTCATGGGTGCAGTGTCTTTCCCCGTCATGCAGTGCAGCATTTATGATCTCTAACCCAGTGTGTTCCCTGCATGGGCACTGTTCTAAGTCCTTTACACATACGTTCACCCTTACAACAGCCATGTGAAGTAGAAGATATTCCTCCCCTCTTTTGTAAATGTGGAAACCAAGGCCCAAACTATGAAAGCTGAATTATTTCTCCAAAGTCACATGTTGAGGTTACAAATAAATAAACTAGGATTTGAACCTGTGTCCTTGAGAAGCCAACACTGAGATTAGACATGCAAGAGATTCCTTTGGAGCAATACCTACGAAGAAAAGATAAAGGAGGTACAAAGAGGAGGAAGGGGCAGAGAAAGGCTTCAGACTGAGATGCAGGTGTGAAATCTGAGAAAGGAGAGAGGGAAGGAAGGGTGAGGAGAGCCTCTGACACTGGACAGAGCTGAGGACATCTTGGCCAAGACAGTGGGTGGGAAGGTCAAGGGGTGGAGGAAGCTGGCCTGGAGTGTGGAGCCTGGTTTACTGTGCCCATGTTGCTAAGTCACTGGCTGGAAGCAGTCTAGAAGGGTGACCTGCCATGACTGCGTGGGGTATCCAAAGCAGCAAGTGGAGGCTCAGCCCCTGTAGTAAGTTCTTTTGAAGGGAGATCTGAGTGGAGCAACACAGAACCTGAGATATCCAGTATGCTCTTAATTGTTCTGTTAGGTGTTTTATGTGGGTCTCATACTTTATGTTATGCAGGCCCAGGCCAGGTTCGAACCCACCACCCCTGGTGTACAGGGCCAGTGCTCTAACCACTGACCTACAGGTGCCCAGCCAAGGCCTCATACTTTAAATAAGAGTGTGCAGTGAAGACTATAACCTTACCATAATAAGGGGACACATCATTACAAAGCTCTAGGGGGCTCCATACACATAGGGTACATTGTCAGCCATGCCCCCAAGGTCCAGCAAAGTCCTGAGTGGTAGCAAAGAGCTGGACTGTTATCCTCCAATCCAAACACACTTGTAAGTTTTGCTCTGGGACACCTTCATGGCATAAACTCTCATAAAACTTTTCAGCCAACATTTAAATATTTATTCAGCACTTACTAAATACAAGGCACTATCTTAAGTGCAACGGGAAATACTGTACTAAAGTCTGAAAGCACCAACCCTCCATCCAGTGTTTTACCCAGTGAGGAACATGTCATATGAGGATGAGAAAAAATTGCCACACAAGGCACAGATAATGGTGCTATGGAATTTTAGGGAGGGGGAGGACCTATTTTCTGTTGGAAAGATTAAGATTTAATGAAGATAAAAAGCAATGTTATAGCTCCCTTGAATGCAAATATGGTACCTTGGAGGAATTTAATGTTTATTGCAATAGGAGGAAGAAATATAAGGCTGGCACAAGAGTAGGAAGCCAAAGAATATCATGATTCTCACAAGGTACAAGAAGTCTCTCTTTTAAAAACCCAGTTCTCAAAGGAGCTGGAAATCTATTACTCTATTCTATCATAAGAAAAAAACAGAGATTTACTTTTTCTCTCTATTCATTTTCCAAGGCTATTATAACAAAGTGCCACAGACTAGGTGGCTTACAGCAACAGAAACTTACTGTCTCACAGTCCTGGAGGCTGGAAGCCCAAGACCAAGGTGGGGGCAGGGCTGTGCTCCCCCCAGTGCCTATAGGGAAGGACCCTTCCTTGCCTCTCCCAGTCTGTGGCATTTCTAGGCTTGTTAATGTATCACTCCAATCTTTGCCTCCATCTATACGTGTGTTCTTCTTGTGTGTCTGTATCCTCCCATAGCTGTGTTTGTTCTGTATCTCTGTCATTTTATACAGACAGCGGTCAGACTGGATTAAGAGCCCACCTTAAACCAATGTAATCTGTCATAACTAATTCCAGCTGTAATGCCCTGTTTCTAAATCAGGTCCCATTCTACAGGACTGGGACTTATAATTTCCACATATTTTTAGGGGGTGCACAATTGGACCCATAACATTCTCCTATTAATTCAACCTTGCTACTATTCTTTGGTGTCTCCTGAAATTTGATGTTTCAGGTGCAGTAATGGGCTCCTCAGATTTCCTAGGTACTGAAATCCGTGCAACGAAGATAAGCTTAAAGCTCTACAAACTTACACCACTAAAGTAGAATACATGTCTATACATTAAAATATAATACTGAGCCCTCTGAATAAAGGCCTGGGAGAATAAGAATATCTTTCAGACATTTGACAAAAACAGACATCTTCATCACTGTTTCCTGGTCTTCCTGAATCAGAATAGCCTCACCTTCAAACAAGCTGTGAAAGATTCCTATTCATTCACAGCTTATTCTTCAGGTAGACGTTTCCAAGGGAAGAGCTGAAGTGTCATTTCCAGGCTCAGGCTCTTTCAGGTCACAGGAATCTCTCTCTTCTTCCATGAGAAACAGATACAACAAAACGCCTTTCGCTATCCTAGGCAGATGGAAGAGAGATACTGGGATGGTGTCTACATGCACCTAGGGCCAAGCCGGTAAACTATAAAATATGGTATGGAGTTACCTATTTTAGGCAGATTGCATTTTACAAATATTTCCACAGAAAAACACATCCCATCTCGCATGCTTTACTCATAATGTGATATCAACACTCCTCCACTGAAAGCTGGGAGTCTAAATCCCCTCTCTAGAAGATGGACAAGGTTTAGTGGCTGACTAATGGCTAATAAACAGAATGCCCTGGCAGCAAAACTAAGTGATGTCAAGACAAGGTTGTAAAAGTTCCTACCTTGGTCCCCTCCCTCTTCCTTTTGCTATTTCTCTCCCAGTGCACTCACCTTTGGAACCCTGGTACAAGTAAAGGGTACTGGGTACTGTCCGGACAGGCAACTCCAGCTAGGTCCTTGGCTAATGAAATCAACCTCCAGACAAGGGGATTAACAGATCTTTAACATGGATAAGAACTTAGAGGTTATCTAATTAACCCCTTTATTTTACCAGCCATCAGAGTGAAGTCATTTGCTCAAGATGAGGAGATTGAGGCAGTCCTCAATTTTGTATCTATCTAGTTCCCCTCATCCCATGTGTTGGTCTTTGGGAAACTGGTGGAAACAAACACCTTACTTTGGAGTTCATAATGTTGAGAAGAGGGAGATTTGGGTGGTGGTGGAAGGTTAGTGAGAGCTCAGAGATGGGAATAGAAACTTGCTGATATGACTGCTTAACCATTTGTTTTTGTAGTTGTGTCTAACCTTTCCATTCACTTTGACCTCCTCCTTAATTATGCTTCAAGAAAGTGGCACATTTCATATTTACAGTACTCAAACTGCTAAAAAAGTGTGCATCTTCCTGTCCTTCCTTTGGTCTCCATACCTCTCCTTTCCTATGTTATTCTGATGACTCAGTGGGATCCTATTGGATCCAAATCTTCCTCTTATTTTTGTGGCAGAATGGTGATTTTTAAAGTGCCCTATCAGTATGTCAGAAGTTGTTCTAAAAATAGAATGCATTTTATTGACTGTTTCTTGTTGAGGGTTTCTGTGTTGCCTTAGATAATTGAATTTACATTTAATCATTTGCTAAACCTAGAGCTATTTCATATCAGGAACAAAAATTACCTTCAGACATTTTCCAAGGTGAGCGAGAGTCTGGGTTGTAGAAAACATGCTGCTTCCCCCTTTATGCCAATTAAGCTTTTTAAAAACTTTAGCAAGTTTTAGACTCCTGTCTCTTCTTATTGAAGAGCCACCACAAAGACTAAGTAGGAGAAACACTTTCAGAAGCTATAAAGTTGTGAATGTGAGTGTTGGAGACCACTGCTCTATAATTTTAGGAAATAAGTTGTAGCACATTTATTCTGATTGTGTATTTTTACTACAGAAGTGAAAAGATGTGTTTTGGAACCCAAGTGTCAAGCGTGGACCTTCCCCAGGTTTGACAGTCCCTGCCCTCCCCTGGGGAGTGTAATCAGTGTGTTACTGAGGGCTGTCCCCACGTCTGTAAGGAAGCACCTTCCTGCATCATGGGGCTCACGGCAGGACTAGGTCACTCCCTTCAAGCATCCTAATGTGCTTTACCATCTCTCATCTTAAAACAAAACATACAAACACAAATCCCCTACCTTGACCTACAACTTCTAGCTGCTGCCTCATTACTCTTCTCCCTTTTCTAGAAAAATTCTCCACAGGGCCACTAACAGTCTTTGTGTCTCCTCCTTCTCACTGTGATAGGGTTTTGGTCCCCAGGACTCTTTCTAAGATATTCTTGGCCATGTCCCAAATAAATGCCATGCTGTCAAGTCCGAGCACCCTCTCCAGGTCCTCCTCTTACCTAGTCCCTCAGTGTCTCCCAGCACTGCACCATTTTTTTTTCTTTTCATTGAAACCTCCCATTTCTTTTCCTCTATGTTTAGCTGGCTTTGCTCCTACCTCTCTGACAGTTTTTTTATACCTTCTCTGCTAGAGTCTTCCCTTCACCTTAACTTTAGTATGTTGGATCCCCCAGGACATGGTTCTAGGCCAACTTATCTGCCTACATTATATCCCCAGAGAAATAATCTTGTCCTAAGGTTTGAAAGTTCATTGACATGCCAAGGACTCTCAGACTCTCCGTTTCATCCCTGACCTGTCTTCTGTGCTCCAGACTTGCACCTTCTATTCAGCATCTCCATTTGGCTCACCATTAGTATCACAAGTACAAAATTAATTTTCCCCTGCCTTCCCTCCTGCCCCTCCCCCAGTCCTTTTAATCTTCAGTAACAGAATCCACAAGTCACCTAGAAACTCAAGTCTTGGTTTCTGTTTTCTTATCCATCAGTGATCTTGGTGGCGCTATCTTCCAAACATATTTCAAATCCATTTGCTTCACCCATCTCCACTTCTGTCATTCTAATCTAAACCATCATTGTCACTTACTTGGATGACTACAATTGCCTGTGCAGGTC
Organism: Galagoides demidoff; assembly: GCA_963574575.1. Taxonomy (NCBI): domain Eukaryota; kingdom Metazoa; phylum Chordata; class Mammalia; order Primates; family Galagidae; genus Galagoides; species Galagoides demidoff. The sequence goes on from CAUYQV010181016.1 coordinate 21,203, forward strand.
TCCACACTTCCATCCTTCCCCCCAACATTCCATTCCCACCCAGCAACCAGAGGGAGGCTTTAAGAATATAAATCCGATCATGTCATTCCAATGTTTGAAATCAGCCAGGTTCTTCCTTTCCCAAAGTATTTAGAATCAAAGATACCACTTTTCCCCAATTTACAAGACTCAACTTAAGGAGGCCTCTTTTTGAAGTCCATTTCATCCTGTACCATTTCCTTCCTCTCTCTCTACATCCAGCCATATGGCATCTCTTTGGTTCTCTCATAGGCTATGATGCTTGCCGCCTTGGAGTCCTGGCATTCCCCTGTCCCTTTGCATGGCTGTTTTTTTCTTACTTATCAGGTCTTGGTTTATATGCCACCACTAGCCCCTTAGCAAAAACGTCCCTAATGACTCTTTCAGAGGACATTCCTCCTCTGTCACCATGCCCTGTTCATTCCCATTAAAGCTCTTTTTTTTTTGAGACGGAGCCTCAAGCTATCCCCCTGGGTAGAGTGCCATGGCATCACAGCTCACAGCAACCTCCAACTCCTAGGCTCAAGCAAGTCTCCTGCCTCCGCCTCCCAAGTAGCTGGGACTACAGGTGCCCGCCACAACGCCTGGCCATTTTTTTTTTTTTTTGGTTGCAGCCATCATTGTTGTTTGGCGGGCCCGGGCTGGGGATTCGAACCCGCCACCTTAGGTGTACGTGGCTGGTGCCTTAGCCAATTGAGCCACAGCCGCCGAGCCCCCATTAAAGCTCTTACTACTGACTGCAATTATGAGCTTATCTGTATTCTCAGTTATTGTCATTCAGCTTCCAAGACATTGAGAGCTCGGTAAGAGCAGGGACTTGCTTAGCGTTGCTCATAGCTGCATCACTGCTGCCTAGAACAGTACCTGTCCACAATAACCGTTTAATAAACATTTGTTGAATGAATGAATCAGCTTTTTGGTGATTCAAGCCATTTGTTTTTCCTTGACTGCCTGAAAATCAGCTCCTCGGTTAAGCATCTAACTATTAGCATTAGTGCAAGAAACAGGTTTCATTTTCTGTTTAAACATGTGTTCCAAAAGGGTGTAGAATTTTAACAGATTTTTTAACAGATTAAAGGGAGAGCTTTGCTTTCATATCTTGCCTTTAAGCAGTATACACCTTAATGATGGCAAATAATCAAAGACTAAATTATGAAAGCAAATCACATTTTCACTAACAAAGTGTAACTGTTTTTCCACCCCATTTGTGAATGTTATATCTCAATGTAGAATGTAGTCATAACTATGGAATCTGTTCTTTGGATGTCATTTCCAGTTATTGAAATTCTAGAAAAGATATAAAATGAATATTTTTGTTTATTTCAAATACGTTGGTCCCAAGACTACATGAATTAAGAACTTTTCTTCCCCTTAAGAATTAAGAAAGTAAAGATGCTGATACAGAATTCATTGGGACATTGTCTTGGGATATGAAACTGTATCTATGAAACACTGATGTAATGCTATGAGCTCATAATATAAGTGGATACTAAATCATCTGCACTTTGTGGCACATTACATCTTTTAAAATATTATTCTATAATTCTAAGGAAAAAGTAAAGACAAAGGGGCAACTTGTAGGTGTGTTGCATCAAACATACAACTCAGCAGTCCTAAATGCTGGCTAGAAAATGCCTGCAAAAGCTGAATGGTCAGGTTAAGATGCCACAGTCACTAAAAAAGTAAATTTGGAAGTCAATTTCAAAGGAGAAACAAAAGACAAAATTTTCTGTAACATACATTCCTGTTTCAGAAAAGAGCATGGGCATTCTTTACTTTTTTTTTTTAAATTGAAAGCAAAGGATCTAAAATAAATATATTGTGAAAATTCAAATACAAATACATTTAAGATCTTTTGAAAGGTAGCACATTTAACACTCTAGAAAATAGAAAAGAAGTGTCTCTAAAATGTCTTAGAAAAAAAAGGACAAGTTAAATATTAACATTTGCTGATCAAGATAAAAAAAATTCAATGTAAAATATTCTTTTACTGGAAGATAAGAAAGAAAAGAGGAAACAGAACAAGAGAGAAGACAGTTTGATTAAGAGGTACCATGGCTAAACTAGATTAAGCTAAAACTCAATCTCTTGAGCTGTGCAATCAAGAAAATAATAGCCAGTGTTTACTAACCATTTCCTTTGAGGGTCTATGCAATTCAACGTGCTTTAGCCATGAAAGCATGATTGGGACGGGGTGGCAATCAGGGCTCATGGAGAGTCAAGCTCAGTGTGAATTAAAGAAACTGGGGCCCACTTCCTGGCTGTGGCTCGGTCTTGGTGGACACATACAGATTTGGGGAGAGAAAGATGGTACACAGGGAGGGAAGAGTGGAAAGAAAGACACATACAAAACAAAAAGAAGCCAGGGAAACTAAAGTTAGACTTCCCCACCTCTAGGGGAGAGGGTTTAAATGGATACATTGATTGAAACAGGAAACATTTATAATATCACAGAAAAATGGAATAGAATGAAGCCCTGGTGGGCTTTGAACTGTGGCTGCAGCATGGGGAAGTTGTAAGAAGCTACTGGAAAGTTCAAGCAAAGGTGATACCAGGGGGTGACGGTCTAGAAGGGAAGTGCTCTTTGGAGTCAGGCTGGCTACAAGGAAGTAAGATTGAAGTTGTTCCTTGATGAATATTTTTGCAATAAGGATATAGATGTAATAAATAAAATAGCTGCACTCTGTTGGTAGCAATTGTAGTAAAGATAAAGGGATAATTCCAAGAGTCAGTTTGAAGGGAAGAGAAACAGACATTTATTGCTATCATCAGCTCCTTACATAAAGCACATGCAGTGTTTTACCTAATTCTCATAACAGCCCCTCCAACTATATCATTCCAATTTAGATATAACTGAGTCTCAGTGACTTACTAAATGAACCACTCGAGGTCAGACCGTGGAACCAAGGCTAAGAAGCAGCAAAGTTACAGATTGAGTGAGTTATAGATTAGGACAAATAAGGTGTTTTCATTTCATTTTGTAAAGTCATATATCTGTTTTTACTTTTGCTTTTTCCTCTTAGGTCTGGGAGCATAACAAAGGTTTGCATGTACTTGTATATCAAAGACTAGTACTGAGTAGGTAACACCCAGAGCAAACCGTGATGGCCAGTTTTATCTTAGTTTTCATTTTTCATCCTTCCAACTACGTATGTGGTTTTATGAAAGTGAAAGACGAGTTCTGATAATGAACAACAGTCTAATAAAGACTGATAATGAGCAATTATCAGCTCTTTCAAGCAGGCGCCCTTCACTAAGTGTGCCCTCAGTGTGCTCCTTTGGGTAGCTGTGAGGCCGGGCTGGGGAGCAAACGCAAACCAGAAGAAGTCTCAGGAGCAGGAGGAGGCCAGCCTGTGTCTGGTCTAAGCGACTTCTCAGTGCTGAGTGGAACCAGGGTAACCACTTGGGTAAATTAAAAGCAGCAGAGAATAAACTTGCAACACTAGGTTAGAGAGTAAAGATGGGCTGAGAGCTGAAAATACAGCCCAAGTTTCAGATTCAGATTTTTAAAACTGGTACACTCACCTTCTAAAGAGAAACAGAAGCTTGCAGTCTCGTTTCATTACCTACCCGTGCCTTTGAGCCGTGAACTTCCCCCCACTTCGGAAACTTCTCTGGAAAATTCATTTCATGCTTGTCTACTCCAGTAAAACCCTTGACTGAACTGTTACAAAACAGGAGACTTGGCTGAGGGAATTTGAGAAATCATCCAATATCATGGAGCCAGTTGGCATCCTTGAGAGGCATATGCCTCTGACCTTCGGTTTACCTGTAATCTTGGACCGTGACCTTCTCCCAGCAGAGGGGACTTTCTGACTGTTCCTGTGCCAGGTGACTGGCAAGCAGACGTAGCACATGCATCACATTCTTGACACACTTAGAAATGTCTCTTAGGAGATATACTTGATAACTACCAAATCTCTTTGAAGGCCTCTACTTGTGTTCTTTCTCTTATAAGGACACATCTCTGTCACTTGCCTTATTGTTGCTAATGCTGAACTTAATTAAGCTCATGTGGTAAATAAAACACCCCTGTCTTCTCTAGTGTCTTTTTTTTTTTTTTTTTGAGACAGAGTCTCACTATGTCACCCTCAGTACAGTGCTGTGACTCCTAGCTCACAGCAATCTCCAACTCTTGGGCTTAAGCAATTCTCTTGCCTCAGCCTCCCAAGTAGCTGGGATTACAGGTGCTATTTTTAGAAACGGGGTCTTGCTCTGGCTCTGGCTCAGGCTAGTCTTGAACCTGTGAACTCAGGCAATCCGCCCACCTCACCCTCCCAGAGGCTGCTAGGATTACAGGCACGAGCCACAGTGCCTAGCCCTGTAGTGTAGACTTTTTACCCCACTATCTTTGTATGAATTCTTAATTAGGCAGCCACCTTCCCGTTTTTCACCACACTTATTTCAGAACTTAACTCCTTTTCTCAAGTTCTCACCCTCTCTCTCTCTCTCCCTTTCTGAAAATGATTGAATTTCTTCTTCCTCCAAGAAAAGGCTTGGATTTTCAACAAGAATGTATTGAGTGCCCACTATGGAGCAGGAGTTGCGCTAAGTTCTTAGAATATGGGGCATCTTTTCTGCCCAAGATGGATTTACAGGTTGGTAGAGGCAGCGACATGCGAAGACGAATAAAGATTATCAAACTTTGTAGACAGATTCAGTGGGCAGGTGCACAGGGCCAGGAGGAGATATCACCTCCACCTAGGAGGGCAGGAAAGGCTCCCCAACACCCTCCTGGGCTTAACCTCCTAAATTCTCTTCCCTCTACTTATGAAGTCATCTGCCATCATTCACTTTTAATCTCTTTTCTTTTCCTATGTGTTTTAAAATAGTTTTTTTTTTATTAAATCATAACTGTGTACAATGTGCTGATTTGTTAGACAATGTGGAATGTTTAGATCAAACTGATTAGCATAAATAGTTATAACTAGAACCTCTTCTGTTCATTGCCCTTCTTCTACCCAGCAGTTCTCAACCTGTGGGTCACAACCCACAGGAACTGTATTAAAGGGCTGTGGCATTAGGAAGATTGAGAACCACTGCCTACCCCCTCCTTCAGGTCCTGACTGCTTCCAGTTCTGTATCTTGGCTATCTCTCCCATTGAGAGTCCCATTCACATTCCCACTCACTTAAATCTCACTCATCCTGAAACAAAGGTAGCCAGACCATCTCCTTATTCTGATGGACTGTTCCTATAGATTCTTCAGTAACCTGAGAAGGAGGCCATTCTGCTTTCCCTATTAATTTTTTCCTTCTCCTGGCTGCTTTCCTCCTTTGAGTTCCTTAGCTCCTCTCTCTTTTTTATTCTTTTCTTTTTTTTAAAGTAATATCTCACTCTGTTTCCCAAGTTGAAGTGCCAAGGCATCAGCCTAGCTCACAACAACCTCAAATTCCTGGGTTCAAATGATCCTCCTGCCCCAGCCTCCTGAGTAGCTGGGACTATAGGTGCCTGCTACCACACTCAGCTAATTATTCCATTTTTAGTAGAAACAGGGTCTTTCTCTTCCTCAGTCTAGTCCTGAACTCCTGAACTCAAGGGGAGCTTCCCAGAGTACTCTGAGGTGTGTGAGCCTCTGAGGCAGGCTAGTTGTGCATCTTTAAATTTTGTTTTTCTTCTTTGATAATTCTTTCTACTTCCATCTTTTTCTTATCTTAGTTTGTCCTTCTCAGCCCACACTTTAAAGACTAGTGATTTCCATGGCCCACCCACTACCAATCTCTCTCTACTCACTAAAAACTCTCCTTGGGCCTTTCCATAGCTTTTTTATGTCCTTCCAGATCTGTATGTGGCCTAGACTTCTTGCTGGAAATTCAGCCTCATGTTTTTCAATAACATTTTCTCAAGTGACAATGGTTACCGCTTTTCACTGCCTGCATGCCAATTCAAATTTCTCACACAGCACTCGGGCTGTATGTAACTTGCCCCCAATCTATTCTTCCCACCTCATTTCTTTCCTGTGCATTCGCTACTTACCCCCTGAAGTAGCCACCAGCAGTTACTGGAGGCTGCCCTAACATGCCATGAATTCTTATACCTCTCAGGACCTGCTGTGGTTTTTCTCTCTGCCAAGGAATGCCTCGTACATTTGCTGAAATCATACACATGCTTCCAAGCCTGACTTAAAGGCCACCTTCTTTGTGACACTTCCCCAGACCTTACTTTCTTCCATCCCTTGGGAAACCAGTCCCTGGCTTCTCTATGTTCTCAGACCAGATTAATTTTCACACCTGGCTGCATATCAAAACACATATGATGCCTAGACCTTGCCTCCCACCCCCTTACATCAGACATCTGAGGGTAAGCCTGGTACATTAGTAATCTTTAAAAAAAAATTATAGCAAAATACATATAACAAAATCTATCATCTTAGCTGTTTTTAAGTGTCTAGTGGTAGTCAGTGTATTCACAATATGCATCCATTTCTAGGAGTCTTTTCATATTGCAAAACTGAAACTCTGAGCCTATTAAAAAACTCTCATTTCTCCCTCCCCCCCAGTCTCACCACATACACAGCATTTGACCACTGTAGCTGTCCCATGTAAGTGGAATCACATAGTATTTGTCCCTTTCTGGCTGACTTATTTCACTTCACATCACATTCTAAAGTGTTGTAGATACACCTTAGGACATCAGAATTTCCTTCCTGTTTGAGAATGAATAATATTCCATCATATGTATAATCCTACATTTCATTTATTCATTCACCCATCAATGGACACTGAGGCTGCTTCCTTGTTTTAGTTATTGTAAATAACACTGCTATAAACATGTATGTTCACTATCTCTTTGAAAACCTGCTTAGTTCTTTTGGATGTATATCCAGAAGAGATTGCTAGGTCATCCTGTAATTCTCTAAGTTTTTGAGGAAACGCCACACTATTCTCCATAGCAGCTGCACCGTTCTATGTTCCTGCCAACAGCTCATGGGTGTCCTCTTTTTTCATATCCTCACAAGTGCTTTCTGTTTTTATGGGGTTTTTCTGATAGCAGACATGTTAATGTGTGTGCAGCATTATTAAATTGTTATATCTGATTTTAGGTGCTTAGAATTAGCCAAGTTCGAATCTTGTTTCACGGCTCACTGTCATCACTGTCACTACCATCGTTATCTTGCCCATGCATCTTCTTTTAAATGGATTTTAATAATATAACACATACGTGTGACCCCACACCCTGGTTTAAGAACCAGGAAATTATAAGTAGCTTACTATCTATGTGATCTTCATCTAATGCATACATTTGCCTACACTAAAGGTGACAACTTTGTTTAACATTTTTTATTATGTATATGCAAATATATGTATACCTGAACCATATATCATTTACTTTTGCTTGTTTTTCAACTTTATGGAAGAAAAGTATTTCTCCATGCTTTGGCATTTTCCCCTCCTGCACAGCCAGAGGAGAGCTACTGTTGGGGCACTTTCTACATGGCCTCTGTGCCAGCAGCCTTCTTGGGTCACCTCTGTGAACCACTAACTGCTCTTCCTTTGGCTCTGACTTTGGAAATCCCACCTCATTCTGGCCTTTGGGTAGGTTTTGTGGGGGTGGTTCCCCAGCCCCTGCTCTCTGATGAGTTTAACCAGGGTATCCTATTCTCGGCTACCAGTGGGTCTTAAATCACTCAACTAAGCCTTTTTCCTAACCTTGAGCTTTGGATCTTCCTTCTTCTATCCTGTCTCTATCTCTTTTTCAGCATGATCTGTTGTCCTTGCCCACTAAGCCTGGTGCATTAGTAGTCTTTAAAAAAAAAACTACAGCAACATACATATAACAAAATCTATCATCTTAGCCATTTTTAAGTGTCTAAAACTCAAACTAAACTACTACACCTAATAGGTTTTTTTTGTTTATATATTTTTTAATTATTACTGAGATAGACTCTTACTAGTCACCCTCTGTAGAATGCGGTAGCGTCACAGTTCACAGCAACTCTCGGGCTTCACAAACTCTTGAGCTTAAGCAATTCTCTTGCCTCAGTCTCCCAAGTAGCTGGGACTACAGGTACCCACCACAATGTCTGGCTATTTGTTGTTGCAGTTGTCACTGTTGTTTGGCAGGCCTGGGCCAGGTTCGAGCCCGCCAGCTCTGGTGTATGTGGCTGGCGCTGTAGCTGCTGAGCTATAGGCACTGAGCCAGTATTTGTTCTTAATAACAGCAAAGGAGAACTAGTGAAGTTGGGACGTCTACAAAGCCTATATATATGAAAAGCTGTGTGTGGGAGGGGAACAAAACAAAACACAATTTCCCCAGTGTCTTTAGTCTGTGTTGACTAGGAAGGCAGAAGTGGGTTTTAGTGAAACCACAACATATACAAATGGGAACTTAGTTAATGGGGTCCCAGAAAAGCTAGGTTCTCAGATCAAAGAAGACGATGGATAAAATAATCTGCTATTGTCACATCTTGGGGACAGGCTCACTAGAAGACATTTGGGGTCCCCCTCCTATTGTTCCTTGGCTATCACATTAAAAATGTCCCTCTCCCAGTCAGGTCTATGTCCTACTAAACCCGACGACCAGCAGACACCCAGATAAGACTAAATGAGTCCAAATAAATCGTTCTCTAAGTCACCACACTGAGGCCCAAAGATGAAGTCTGATGAATAAATGAAAACAGAAGTATGATATTTGTAGATGAAAAATTCCTAGTACTAGCAATGAATTGTATTTTTATGGTTCCAATGAAAAGTATTATAGCATCTTAGCATTTGCCTCATAAAATCAAAAAGTTTCTCATTTGAGAACTGAAAGTTTGCTATTTCTGGGGTGGACTGGAAATCAGGTAATAAAACTGTCTTCTTGGAGATTCAGATGTATTAAATGGCATTTAAATATCACTTGTAGGGATTTTAAAATTCTTTCCTGCCCCCTAATCCTACAGAGCTGATCCTCAGGGCTCTTCAAGTAAGAAGCATTTGTATGTTTTGTGAGTTGGGAGGCCCCAGAGCTCCCCGTTTCTCCTTCGCACATGTGCCCTCTGCTGTATCTACCCCCCACATAGCTGGCCTGTCCACAGCTTAAAAACCCTGGCTTTTAAGGGTTTTGCTGTTTTCTTTTTCTTTTAAATCACGATCTTAATGTTGAATCCAAAGCTCGAACAAACATGACGTCAGGGAAAGACACAGCAGGGCAGTTTAAGATTAGATTTCTTTAAATTACAAAAACAGTGAGAGATGGAGGCCTTTAAAGTCAACATTTAATAATCTGAGTCATGCTCATGTTTTTGCTCCTAGACTTAGAAAAACAATATCGTAAGAGTTGACCTCAACCCCCTCCCCCTAGCAATGCATGACGATTGGAGAGAAGTGTGCAGACACCAGGTAGCACATAACAAAGGCTCCTTTTGCCCTTTGGATCCACGCCAAGGCTGGAAGTGCTGAGACTCTTGAGACTAAATGTCATTCTCTTCACTTGCAGAAAAACATTAAATGAGGACAGTTTAGCAAATAATAGTTTTATTTAATAATTCAAGGCTCACTGTTATAAACAAAAAAATAATGAGGATAGGTGAATAGATCTGCCTCCAAAACTGACTCTTGGATATTTGCTTAGTTTATACAGTAGTTCTCAAGATGGGGTCCCAGGACCAGCAGCATTAGCCTCACTTGGGAGGCTATCAGAGATGCCCATTCTCAGGCCCCACCTCTGACTTGCTGAATAAGAAAGTCTCGGGGTGGGGCCCAGAAGCAGGTGCTTTAACATGCCCTCCAGATGATTCTGATGCTAAAGCAGGCTTGTGTTTGAGGACCCCTGGGTTCATACAATTCAGAATGTGAACAACCAGGAGGTATCTGGATATAAGCCAACCACAGGCATTGCTCACTGATGGGACAGATAGATCAATAAGATCTCTGGAGCACTTGACCCATATTCCTAGCATTTTTCTCAAGCATTTCAGAGAGAATAATATGGAGATGAACTAGTTGTGTGTGTGTGTGTGTGTATGTTTTTTTCAGCCGAGCCCCATAGATATAAAAGGCATAAAATCAATTGAGTGTCCCCTAAAGGTAAAATAATAAACCCATTTAGATTATCTCTTTGTTCTTTACAACAAGGAATGTAACGTATTTAATTTTCCGTCTTTTTCAGTGAGCTAAGAGAAGCATAAGACAAAGCCAGGAAGAAAACAACACAATTTTTCGTTATGGTTAATTAAACCAGAGACACCAGAGTCTACAGAGGTGCTTATTTTCATGAAGCGCAAAGAACTTTGCCCCCTCCTTAGTCTGAAATGGGTGTCCAGTAAATGTTACTTGAAATTAAGGCAAAGGTGAGTAAGGGCAAAGGAAAAAAGTAAACAGAAAAAAAAAAATAGAAAAATAGCCCAGAGAGAAATATGAACGTAAGAGAGAGAGAAAAGGATAGAAACATACGGAGAAAAATAGGACACCAAGGGGCACATCCAAGAAAATGACAGAGGTAAAAAGCAGAGGTTATCCCAGTGTCCTCAAGGGCCACATGCAGCCTGCCCAGGACATTTATCCGGCCTGCCGGGTGTTTTTGTCACCGTTGCCTGTCCTGCTTAGCAGCCAACTCATCCCCAGGGCCTGCAGTCTGGCCCTCCAACAGTCTGAGGGACAGTGAACTGGCCCCCTGTTTAAAAAGTCTGAGGATTCTTGAGATGCCAAGAACTAAACCGATTTACAACTGATAGGAGCAAGCTCAATGATCTATCGAATGCAACATTTTCCCCTTTAAAAACTATTGATGAACATCCTTGTCTTGAAATGCAGACCAAATGTCAAAGACTATGAAATAGATTCTTAGGGCCACAGAATTCTCCCTGAAGGAAGGAGCACCTTTTGTCAAATAGAGACATTTAGTTTTGTAATGAGCTGCTGTTCTAGTGTGCTCACATCAAGGAGGGTGGGTAGCTATGAAGAATGACAAGGGAGATTTGGGTTCTTTTAAAATATTCCCTTTTGCAGCTCAGTGCCCGCAGTACAGTGGTTACAGTGCCAGCCACATGCACTAAGGCTGGCGGGTTTGAGCCCTGCCTGGGCCTGCTAAAGAACAATGACAACTGCAACAACAACAACAACAACAACAACAACAAATAGCCGGGCATTGTGCTGGGCACCTGTAGTCTCTGAGGCAAGAGTTTGAACTGTGAGCTGTGATGCCATGGCACTCTACCAAGGGCAACATAGTGAAACTCTGTCTCAAAAAAAAAAAATTCCCTCTTGCTAAGAATATTTCCCAGGGTTTCAACTGCACCTGTTTCCCAGATATGTAACCATAGGAAACACAGTTCAGTGGACCAAGGTCTGTGAATTCTTACCTTGAACCACAATTCACTGGAAACCTCTCAACCAGTCATTACCCTATGGCATGCTTGGTTTCATCTCTGAAATGGCAACATATTCTAATATTACAGTGCAGAATAGCAAAGAATAGTTGTCCTTAGGACTTAAAAATACAATTGGATAGCAATCACTTTTTAAAATGTATGAATAATGCTTTATAGCAGTAACTTACTGGTTCAACAGTGGTTGTAGGAAGGGTTGGCCTAAGGAAAAAATATGGTCTGAAATAAATGTTGGCAGGAGACATCTCCCCACTCCCAAGGAGGGCCCTACTGTTCAAGAAAAGACATTTATTCTTGCTTGAAAAGAACTTCTATTCTTGCTTTCTGAGCTCTATCAAATATTTTTATCTATCTGTAGGCTGAAACTTCCAAAAAGGTGTGCTTGTAGCATTTTCTATTAATGAAATTTTTACACCACTTTTAAAAAATCAGAAGAAGAGCCAAGACTTTGATCGTGCAGCTGCTAAGAAAGCATACACAACCTCAACACACAAAAGGAGATCTGGCAGACACATCTTAAAAGTCACAGGATTGGGTGGCACCTGTGGCTCAAAGGAGTAGGGCACCAGCCACATATACCGAGGTGGCGTCAAATCCAGCCCCGGCCAAAAACTGCAAAAAAAAAAAAGTCACAGGATTCATTCATTTTCAGGCAGGGGCAGTTTTTCCCATTAACACTTCCATTCAGGAAAGCACCAGCTTCATTGGGGGCTGGACATGTACTTTCTCATCTCGGGAAATCAACAAGGGAGAACCATGAAGAAAAACAATTCACACTTCTATTCTTGCTTTCTGAGCTCTATCAAATGTTTTTATCTATCTGTGGGCTGAAACCTCCAATAAGGTGTGCTTGTAGCATTTTCTATTAATGAAAATTTTACCCCACTTTTAAAAAATCAGAAGAGGTAAGACTTTGACTGTGCAGCTGCCAAGACGTGATTACACAATGATTGTCTCGGGTCAAGATGGAGACAGCACTTCTGTGCTGACTTCTGGTACTCAAAGGTGTGGTATTCTGGAACAAAGGGAAAGAGAATATAGGTTTAGTCCATTAGTTGTGCTGCTAGTCCTGGCATCTGAAGCTTGTTCTCCACTTAAAGCCAATAAAAAGTTGCTTTAACCAGGACCTATCATGAGGTTACCAACATAGCATATCTCTTGTATTTGTGAATAGATTTAGGCAGAATGCAAAAAAGAGAACAGGTAATCCAATTTTAAGTACCGTTGAACACCAAGAAAAATAAAATGGGAATGAATGTGTCCATGTAACATATCCCTTTATGAAAACACATTTCTGTTTTTTGAGATTATATTCTTCTCTTACCTCACAAAGGTTAAAAGAACTAACATTAATTATCTACTACAAACTAAGTATTTTACAGTTATTTTCTTAAATTTTAACAGCTACATATATATTATTATTCCAATTTTCAGGCAAGATAATTGAAGCCAAGAGGATAAAAAATGTGGCTGGTGCTATCAGACAGCTGGTAGTAGATGTGGGATTCAAACTAGTTGTACTCAGTTCAAAAACCAGACTACTTTACCATATGTTGTTGTGCCATTTGTTTTGTTTGTTGTTTGCTTGTTTGTTTGTTTTTTGAGACAGTGTCACTTTGTCACTCTCGGTAAAGTGCTATGGTGTCATTGCTCACAGCAACCTCAAACTCTTAGGCTCAAGTGATCCCCTTGTCTCAAGTAGCTGGAACTATAGGTGCTCACAACACTGCCCAGCTATTTTTTAGAGGTAGGGTCTTGCTTTTGCTCAGACCAGTCTCCAACTCATGAGTTCAGGCAATCCGCCAGCCTCGGCCTCCTAGAGTGCAGGGATTACAGGCATGAGCTACCGTACCTGGCCTCACCATTTGTTAACAATACTGATTTTGACTTCTAACATGTCTTCTTTCACTGCTGGTTGTCAAGATAATTAACAATTATATATACTCCCTCAAAAATACATATCCTTTCTCTCTGTCTCTCTCTCCACAGTGTCGTAGTAAGGTGCATGAACTCCGGAGTGAAACTACCTTATTCAAATGCTAGCCTTGGATAACAATAAGCACCTTATACTGGGTGACTGAATCATTTTCACAGTTATAAAACAATTATACTGATTGTGTCCATGACTTAAGAATGGTATCTGGAACATTTTAAGTATTTTGCAAGTATTAGCCATGATTGTTATATCAACAAGGGCAAAACTTTTGGGTAATAATCATTCAGTCATGGCTGGAATAATCCAGCCAATGAAAATCGCTAGAAGAAGGTCAAGATTAAATTTTACATCAATTTATAGACCAGTCAGCTTTATTTCTGCTCCATGCTCATAGATTTTCCAACCTTACTCAGCAACTTTAATGAGTTTTATAGGTCAAAATAGTTCCATAAATTAGAACAATTCTATACCCTGTACAAATACATGACTAATTAGGGATCACAGAGCAGATTAGTTTTGAAATGGACTATGAGCTTTCTACTGTTACAATAACAAGACTGATTTTATCCTCCCCTGTTTATAGAAGCATTATTCACAAGATCTGAAAGGTAGACACAACCCAATCGATGGGTGAATGGATAAACAAAATGTGATATGCACATATGATGGAGTATTATTCAGCTATAAAAAGGAAGGAAATCCTGACATATGCTACAACATGAATACACCATGAGGATGTTATGGTGCAAGTCACCCATAAAACAGCAAATACTGTATGATTAAGCTTACACCCAATACCTGGACTAGTCAAATTCGTAGAGATATGATGGGCAACAGGAGGTAGGGGGTGGAGCCTATGGGAGTTGTTGTTTAATGGGGATAGAGTTTCAGTTTTGCAAGATGAAAAGAGTTCTGACTGTGTAACAATGTAAATGTTTAACACTATTAAACTATACACTTAAAAATAGGTGAGAAATGTTGTTACATGTATTTTACACAATTAAAAAAAATTTTAAATACTAATTTCAATCAGACCAACTGTCTGGTTGACACTGGGGTGGCCACCAATTAGTGTGACAGTGTTCTGTGGTTACAGGTTGATAAGACCTGATGAAATTATCAATGTCTTTCCCTGTCAGCAGCCAATCTCAGTGACAGGCTGCAGCTGTGGTCTGTGCTCCACAGCCTGAACAAGGGTCTGGGCCACCCACCTCTGGCCTTTGATTCTTTTCCAGGGGAGCCTCAAATAGGAGCCTTGCATGAAAAAACATGTGTGGAGAAAATGCATGTGGGCACCTAGAGATGGTTGCTCTGCTGAATACCTTCGCATATAACAGAATAAGTAGCAATACCTTCCATATAGGTCAGTAATGTTAAATCTCAAGGTTGTCAGGTGGAATGTTTTTGTTACTAAAGACATCCTCGGAGCATTGATTCTGTGTTTTTTCATGAGGCATGAGTGGCAAGTCTATGGTTTGGAACTTGGGCAATTCCTTCAAGCAGGGAATGGCTAAGCCCTTTCATTATTTAGGACCTACCTAGATTTCTATGATCAAAGGTTTCAATATGAACCTGATAGATTAGAATTGCTGCCCATTATAAGCATGTATGAGTTGCACATTTTCATGTTTTCTAGGTGGGAAAAGGAAGGAGGAGGGACAAGTATCTCCTGTTTCAACATAAATAAGTCACCTTCAAGTCCTTCAAGTGTATTAATTAACTACTGATTACCCTTCATAATAGTACTATAGTATTAAGCAGGAATCTGTTTTACTAATAACTATTCTTTTATGTAGATGCTAGCATAAATCTTTATTCTCTCTCTGACTATGTACATACTTACACACATGTGTTGAAGTATGTGGGACAAAGCATGTGTATAGTACGTGGTGCAATGAAAAGTAATGTGAAATGACCACGGCTCACACCATTGAAAGAGTGGAGACTTGGTCTCTGATATCTAGACACCTACTACTACAGACTAGGCTTATTTTGAAGATGCAGCTTTCAAATTGCTTGAGATTGGCTCTGCAGAAATCAAAATGCAAAGTGGCAGGTTTTTTTTACCTCAACTGTCTCATGATTCAAAACCTTTTGAAAAGCAGAGACCCCCCTAAAGACTAAGTGACACCTGTTACCGGAAAAAGGCCAAATGCCCTCTGACCTGCTGCTGGGGAGCTTTGGGATTTCCATTAGCACCCACCTTTTCAGCCCATGAAGAGGGTAAGGCTGATGTTGGTTAAAGAGGGCTGCTTACACAAGGCTGAGATAAAAGAATCTTGGAATCAAACGGCTTATTATAATGACTAATTCTTGTTTACACAGTCCTAAGAAATGACCTTCCAAAATGTTGCTTCCAGAATGTCAACCTGTCAGAAGTGGAGAGAAGCCACAGCAGGTGGGACCATCAGGTGTGACCAGTGGGTCTTGAGGGAAAAACACACTGATTCTGCCTTTTTCTCGGCCCCTAGACTCCCAGCTGTGGTAGGTCACTGCCAAGGCTGAGCCTTCACTATGAGAACTCTGATTGCCAGTCCTCAGGCAACTGAAAGAAACTGAAAGTGTTTTTGTTGGGAAATATTTTTAGTAGAGGTTGTAATACTTTTAATGAGAAGGGGAAGCGGGAACTTCAAATAAAATTTCCCTTTTGAGTTCCACTAAGAACAGATGGTTGCTTTACTCAAAGAAAGATTTCACAGGAATGATTTCATGCATAGCAAAGAGCAGTGGTAGGGGGTTTTGGCTGTCAAAGCTGGGGCTGATTTATATGACTAGGTCATTACCACTCCAGTAGTTTTCTATATATATGGTGTTACATGTGTGTGTGTGTGTGTGTGTGTGTGTATGTGTGTGTTCATAACACTGTAATTTAGTTAAAGAACCATCCATTATTTTCTGAGCATTCTCGGGAACATTTGAAATATCAGAGCAGCTCTCTTATCCTCCAGTTATATAAAAGAAACACTTTATACACAACACCCCATTTACTTTTTGTCATACTCCCTTGAGATAGGCATTATTGTCCCCATTGGTTAGATAGGAAGACTGAAGCTTGAACACATCGAGTAGCAGATTCAGGCAGCATAACCAGGAAGTGGTAGAGTTGGGATGTGAGCTGAGGAAGTCCAGAGCTTTGCTGCCAACCACATTTCTATGAGATAAGCAGCACATATGCATACCTTATAGGCTGCTTGAAGTCACTGAGAAATACTGGGTCACCATCTGCAAAGCCCATTCACTCACTTTTCTCTCTTTTACACAGTGAACTCACAAGCCCAGAAGTGTGGCATCCCCTCCCTGACACTTCCTCCCATCCCGCTCTGCTTATGCTGCCCTCAGTCCTTTCCAAGTGTAGCATTTGGCCCACCTTCTCCTCATGGCCCCATTGGCCAACCCCAACAGTGAGCCCTGAATAATAGAATCAGGCATAAGGTCCTTGCCCATCTTTCCTAGTAGAAAGGTTATCCCCCTCTGTACTTCTGGAGATGTACTATTTATTCAACCATCCTTCCTAGTCTCTTCCTTAACCAGAGCCCCATGATGTCAAATCATTTCAACAGTTAAATAGCGAGGAAGAAAAAGTCAATTCAGCTGGTAGTCGTCAACTTTGTCTTACCACCTCTCACGGATGTCTGCGTCCTTTCTCTTCCAGTTCTTCAACTGTCTGGATTCTTTAAGAGATTGTGCTTTGTTGTTATGTTCCAGACACATACATGAATAGATAGAACGATTGATGAATGAATAGATAGATGGATAGATAAGTAGCAGATAGATTAATGGATTGATGGATGAATGATGACTAAACAGATAAATATATAGATATATACATATGGATAGATAGATGATAGATGATAGATAGATAGACAGACAGATAGATAATCAACAGATGGATATTCTTGGCTTGAGTTTCCCCAGAAGCACCCTGAGATAAGAATTCACATACAAGTAGGAAATACTGATAGAGGAATAGAGAAGTGAGAAACAGGGAAGGGAAGAAAACCAATCAAAGGAGAAAATCAAGTAAGTCATCATTTAGGGCAAATGGAGTGTAATTCCACTGGGGAGTTCTGGGAGATAGTGTAGAACTTGCCACTCAAAGTAAACCTTCAGTCATCATTGTCATCATCATCTCAAGCTCTATCTCAAATCTCATGAATGAGAATATGAAATTTTAACAAGATCCCTAAATGATAAAGTTTGTAAAGTACTGGAGTAGAATATGCCTCAAAGTCAAAGGAAAGGACAAGAAAGCTTTGACGTTCATTGTCTAACTCCTCCACTTGGCCTTGGTTTTGAGCTCTTTCTGGGGTTAATTATCCAGCATTTCTGGCTTAACCTCTCTATGGGCAGAGCATTCATGCCCCAGTGGCCAGAAAGAAACTCCCAGGACAGAAAATCAAAGGTATCTGCAGAAAGCAGCCCTCAGCATGCACAAGTGGCCGTAGCTATTGCAAGCTCAGCCATTGTGTAGGTAGGTAAAAATATGATATTAAAGCTGTGGTTAAATTACAATGATAACAACAGACACAACTATAATGCTGACTTGGTACTCAAGATGTATTAAATAGACGAAAGTAAACCAAATTTCATTTAAGTTCCATTTGGCAGTTGATTTCCCTAGTAGAAGAATACCATTATCACAATTAATTTTAGGAGAATTCAAGTAAACACATTATTTTTTACCCAGTAGTTATTTCAGGCCCTCTCAAGTAGTGAGGTCATGAAATAGGTTCTCACATTCCATTTCCTTATTATAATCCTTAATATCAACCCTCAGGAGGGACGGGGCGGTGATTGACCAATGTTCTTTCACTGCAACAACAAACTATATACTACATTTATTCTGGAGTACATTCAAGAGCTGAAATTATGGTGGAAAAAAGGCCTTGACTCCTATTATATAATGTTAAGCACTGGTAAAGACATTGGGATAATATCCAGAAAAATCTATGACTGTTCCCTGACACAATAATGTAACTACACCAGAAAAGCAGTTTCTATGAAAATGTTAGTTATATGACCCACTGGTTGTATTTTAAAGGGATATCAGAATACCCTCCAGCATACCAAAAAAAAAAAGTATGTATTCAAAAAAATCCTATCCAAGATTTTTGTCAGCTTGGGGGAAAAAAATCAACAGAATTATAACTTCATAGAATCATTGAATTTTTTAAAAAATCCTAAAGACTTTTACATTTACATAATGGAACTATGAAAAGTGTGAATCCACCAGTTTTGGACATGACAGGATATATTAATTCACTAGCTCAAATTTTAAGTGTAGCACTTGAACTTCATTAAATGTCACTGCAAATAAAAATAATTTAGCTATATATCCTTTTACAAACTTTTTGCTCCAGGATCATTCCAAATGAGTTTTAAAATATTAAAAATATTACAAAATTATACTTATTCATTTATTAACCAACTATCAAAATTGAAAACCAAATTTGAAGCTCAGAAAATGAAAACTTAATGCATATATTATATTTTTAACATATTTAATTATTAAATCCCAGTGAATATATTCCTCCACAGCTCTTGCCTCTTCCTTTTTCTCCCCTCTGTCTCCTTTCTCTCTGCCCTTTAGCTCCCAGCAGCCAAAGTAATTTTACATCTATTGAATAGGTGTCTCTCCTGAGTCCACTGAGCATAGCAATCTCTGTGCATTTCATCACACTACAAATTAACTGGCTTATTACGAATAAAAGTGTGGTTGAAATCCTGCTTTTGCTGAAGTTGTCTGTCTCTCTTCATTTTCTGCTCTGGCCAGAGCACTCAGAAAGACATTAAAGGCTTTTGAGTCATTTATTTTATAGCTTTGTTGATTGACTCACTGATAGTATAATATGAAAAAGCTCTGCCAAATTTGACAATTCACTCCTTTCTCTATCCTAAATTTTAGGTTTTTAAAAAATTGTTTGGAACATCAGTTTGGTGGGGTAGGGGAAGG
This sequence comes from Galagoides demidoff, assembly GCA_963574575.1. Classification (NCBI taxonomy): domain Eukaryota; kingdom Metazoa; phylum Chordata; class Mammalia; order Primates; family Galagidae; genus Galagoides; species Galagoides demidoff. The sequence goes on from CAUYQV010181016.1 coordinate 40,420, forward strand.
ATTTCTTTTTCTCAAAGAAATAAATCATTCTCCCTTGCCCTGAGGTATGTATGGAGACCCTTGCAGAGAGGAGGAGCCGAGAATACAGACAGGTAGAATAGGATCACCTACAACCATGGGCTTGCTTCTGAGACCAAAGTTAGGAAGTCTCTGAAATGTCACAAATCTTTGGAGTAAGAATAAATCTTAGAATACTAATAATCTATTCTGTATCAAAAACTAAATGAGTTCTAGACCAATGCTGTTTAATAGGAATATAATGTGAGCCCCCAAAACAAGCCACATGTGCAATTTTAAATGTTGTGGGAACCCCATTAAAATGGTAAGAGAAAAGTTAAGTTAATTTTAATATGCTATGATTTAACCTAATATGTAAAAATGTTATAATTATTAATATTATAGCATTCCTTTTTCATAATAAATCCTCAAAATCAAGTGTGAATTTTACACATGCAGTATATATTAAGGACTCCAAAGTACTCCAAAGCCACCACGCTGGTCAGCTCAGGTCTAAATAATCTCTTGAAAGAACCATATTGACAATGAACTATTTAAAGGAACTTTAACATCCAGACCAAAAACACTAGCTGAAATCATGAAGGTGAAACTGCATTTTTATTATTGTGAGATCTGACCTCTTTCATTTAAGTTTTACTTAGAACTCTAGCTGCCTAATGGACTACTCTCCAAGGATTATTTTGTCATCTAATTCAATTTCACAGACTCTCACCATCTAAACACATGTATAAGCAGCATCACACCTTACCTTTGCTCATACATACCATACAACACATCCCAGCCCTTTGAATGTCCCATTCTCTACCCCCTGGGAATTGCTTTGGAAATTAGAAAGTACTTTAATTCTGATCCTTTTTTTTTTTTAACATAAAAAGCAATATCAGTATGTTCTACTTTAAAATGTGATGTCCTCAGGTCCAAAAAAAGCCCTATGTCAAACTTCATCTAGGTCTCTAGGTGGCCACAAGAAAGACATGTTTAAATAGTTACACAGTTGGCCTTCTGTATCTGTGGGTTTCACATCCATGGATTCAAGCAAGTGCAGATTGAAAATATTTTTTTAAAATGAATGGTTGCGTCTGTATTGAAAGTGTACAAACTTTTTTATCTTGTCATTATTCCCTAGACACTATAACTATTTACATAGAATTTATACTGTATTAGGTATTGTAAGTAATCTAGAGATTATTTCAAGTATACAGGAGGACGTGCAGAGGTTATATGCAAATTCATCATTTTATGCAAAGGACTAGAGCATCCATGGGAGGGGGTGGTCCTGAAACCAACCCCCACAGATGCTGAGGGATGACTGTATATACTAGGGCTCATTTTTAATGCTTCTGGTCAAATTTTGAAATTAAAAAAGAGACAAAGGAGGGCAGCACCTATGACTTAAAGGAGTAGAGTGCTGGCCCCATATACCAGAGGTGGCAGGTTCAAACCCAGTCCTGGCCAAAAAAAAAAAAAAAAGAGAGAGACAAAGGGTAGCTTGACACTTCTTTGCATAATTATATATGTTGCCATCCCCTGTGTGAGCAATCTAAGCACATTAGACTACAATTAGAGAAATTTTTCATCCTTAGTATAGATTTTGATTGTGATGTTTCTAGAACTTAATATGTCTCTGAAATGAGTTACCTGTGAGATGATCCAGGAAGAACAAGGCATGTTTTGTACATCACCCTACCAGGGAGGTCTTAGGGAGCATTGAACTGAAGTCAGAGAGAACTCAGAGTGCTAATATTGATCTGGACTATGCTTAGAGAACCCCATTTGTCCCAGGGATATTCTAGCTTAATTTGGCAAATATCCTACTACAAATTAATGTCCTAGGGATTGCACTGGTTGAAGTGTAGAAATGAGTAGTCAAAGAATTCTCAGATATGACTGAAACCACTGGATAGGGGATGAGTTTCTCCAAGTGAAGATGAACACTTACACTCTTGTGGTCTGAGAAAGAAAGACCCACCTTAGATATAGGGAGACCTGAGGATCAGGGGGAAAGATGGGTACAATGCATATTATCTATAAAGGATTTGCCTGTGTGAGTGATTTTTCTTTTGGAGTATTAGCTTAGTCTTGTGATACATATACTATTGATTAGTTTTCCCTCCTGTATTATATTCCTTTATATCTTTTTAATAAAAGTCTTATGTGATGATACAAAAGCAGGACCAGCTGCATAATTTACAGAACTTGTGTAACATGAAAGCATGAGAACCCTTGTTCAAAATTAAGAATTTCCAAAACATATACCATACAAATGTGATGAAATATTATTCAGCCTTAAAAAGGAAGGAAATTCTGGCACATGCTGCAGAATGGATTCACCTTGAGGACATCATGCAAAGTGAAATATGCCACTCACAAAAGGATAAATACTGTATGCTTCCATTTATACGAAGTAACTACAGTAGTCAAATTCATAAAGACAGAGAGTAGAATGTTGGTTTCCAGGAAGTGGGGCAATGGATTCACCTTGAAGACGTCATGCGAAGTGAAATAAGCCACTCACAAAAGGACAAATACTGTATGCTTCCACTTATACAAAGTAACTACAGTAGTCAAATTCATAGAGACAGAGAGTAGAATGTTGGTTTCCAGGAAGCCGGGCAAGAGGAAAAGATAATTGCTGTTTAATGGGGATAGAAAATCTGTTTTTCAAGATGAAAAGAATTCTAATGATTGGTTACACAACACGAATGTACTTAACACTGTTTAAGGTACACTTAAAAATGAATAAGATGATGGTATGGTCCAGATATGGTTTGTCTCCACCAAATATCATGTTGACATTGATTCCCACTGTTGGAAGGTAAGGCCTACTGGGAGGTGTTTGGGTCATGGTTGTAGATCCCTTATGATTAGGTTAATGCCCTGCCTCAGAGGTGAATGAGCTCTCCCTCTATTAGTTACCATGAAAGCTGGTTGTTAAAAAGAGCCTGTCACCTTCCCTCACCCTATTTTCCTCCTCTCTCTCCATGTGATCTCTGTACATGCTGTTCCCCTTTGCCTTCTACCATGTATAGAAGCAGCCTGAGACCCTGACCAGAGAAGATCCTGGCCCTATGCTTTCTGCACAGCCTGCATAACTGTGAGCTAAATAAACCTTTTTCTTTATAAATTACCCAGGCTCTGGTATTTCTTTATAAAAACACACAATGGACTAAGATAAATGGCAAATTGTATGTAATATGCACTATACCACGATTAAACATAAAATTTTTTAAAATGTTAAAATATTAAGAAATTCAAGATGGCCACTGCAGACAGTAAACCAATTGTGGCTCCTTTTAAGTGTAAGGTCCTTTGTGTACACCCATGAAGCTGGCCCTGGGTAAAAGGGACAAATTAATAAAAGGAACTGTGGCCTTTCCAAGATTACTTTCTGTCTGACTCCCAAGTGATGGTACCAGCAGAGGATAAATAGAAAACACCCAGTAGATATATTTAAATCTAACAATATCAAAAATCACATTAAATGTAAATTACCTAAATAATCTAATTAAAAGGCAGAGATTGCCAAATTTAGTAGAAGAGCAAACTCAACTGTTTGCTGCCTACCAGGAACTTATTTTAAATACAAAGATATAAAAAAGAAAAATGATGGGAAAAGATTTACCATAGTCACACTGATCAAAAGAAAACTAGAACACCTATATTAATATCATTTAAAGTAGATATTAGAGCACAGAATATTGCCATGGATAAAGAAAGTTCATTTACAAGAATAATGGGGCTAGTTTCTGAAGAGGACATGCAAATAATAAACTTTATTTAGCTAATAACAAAACCTAAAAATACATGAGGCAAAAACTGATTTGGATAAATAGAGAAGTCCACAATTATTCTAAGAGATTTTAATAGTCCTCTAAACAGTTGGTAGAAGGAGTAGACAGAATATTAGTAAAGATATGAAAGACCTGAGCACCACTATCAACCATGTTGACCTCATTCATACTTTAAAAAACTCTCTACCAAGCAACAGCAGAATACACATTTGTAAAAATTACAAACTGCCTATTAACCACTATGGATCATATTTCAGGTTTCAAAACAAGTTTCAATAAATCTGAAAGCATTTAACCCATACAAAGTAGATTCTTTGGTCACAATAGAATTAAATTTAAAATCAATAACAAAAAGATCTTTGAAAAATCCACAAATAATTGGCAAATAAATAACATACTCCTAGATAACCCACAGGTCAAGAAAGAAATCAAAAGGAAAATTAGGAAGTATTTTTAAAAGAATGAAAATAAAAACACAACATATCAAAACTTGTGGACAGCTACTAAAACAATACTTCAAGGGAAATTTATACCACTTCAAACCTGACTTAGCAAAGAAGAAGGGCCTCAAACCAGTAACCTCAGCTTTCACTTTATTGGGCCAGAACAAGAAGAGTGAATGAAAGTCCAAGTAAGTTAATCAAAGAAAGTAGTAAAGATTAGAGCAGAAAGTAATGAAATAAAAATCACAAAAAAATTAAGAAAATCAGTTCAAAACTATTTCTTTGGGGTAATAACATGAATGAATTCTACTCAACCTGATCATTAAAAAAAGACACAAATTAGAAATATTGTGAATAAGAGAAGTGATGTAATTACAGATTCCATGGATATTAAAAAGATAATAAGCAAATATTAGAAGCAGCTTTATGTCAATAAATGTGACAAGTTTAAACAGATAAATTCCTTAAATGGTACAAATTACTTCTGAATAGACCCATTATCAGTAAGAAAAATTAAATTTGTGGTTTAAGAAAGTAAATTATGGGCCAGATGGCTTCACTGATGGATTCAACAAATCTAACAACAAGTAAAAAAGATAACACACCATGACCAAGTGAGGTTTATCTCAGGAATACAAGATTGGTTTAACATTTTAAATACATTTTAAAAAAAGAAAGAAAAGAAATATATCATCATCTATGTAAATATAGAAAAAGCCTCTGACAACTTGAACCTCCATCCCTGTGAAAGCATTTCTTCAAACTGGGAAAATAAAGGAATTTCTTCAATCAAAAGGGCATCTACAAAAAAAAATCTACACCTAATATTAACTTCAATGGTGAAAGACAGAATGCTTTCCCCTAGTAAGAACAGAAAGGTAAGAAGGCTTGTGTCAAGACATCTATTCAACAGCATACTGAAGATGATAGCCAGTATAATAGGGCAAGAAGAAGCAATGAAAGGCACCACCATTGAAAAGGAAGACTAACTTGTCTTTTACAGGCAGTATGATTGTGTATATAAAAAAATTCAGGGTAATATACAAGAAGGCTACTAGAACCAATAAATTCATTTAGCAGAATACCTATTCAATATACAAAATTTAATCGTATTTCCGTAAATTAGCTATGGAAGGTTAGGAATTGAAAACTTTTGAAAACAATGTCTTTACAATAGTATAAAAAATATAAAACACTTAGGGATAAATGTGACATAAGATCTCCCCTGAAAACGATAAAACTTTGATAAGAAAAATTAGAAGAAAAAAATAAATGACAAGGCAGACTTTGTTCATGGATCAGAAGATTCAGTATTATTAAGATATCCATTTTCCCCAAATTGTTCTATAGAATCAAAGCAATCCCAATCCAAATCTCAGAGGCACTTTTTTTTTTTTTCGGTAGAAAATAAAAGCTTATTCTAAAATTCATCCAAAAATTCAAATGATCTAGAATAGCCCCCCTACCCCCAAAAAAGGTGAAAAAGGACAAAATTGAATTCTGCTACTTGATTTTGAGATATGGCACTTTGAAGTTGGGGTAATAGTAGGAACAAAGCTGTAATAGTAACTTTCAGTATCTTCAAGTAAAAGTGTGTAAAACATCTGCTGTGTTGAGTTGTAATAAAAGACAAAGTAGATTGATGTGGCATCACACAGACTGGCAAAGTATCAAATTGACTCAGCCCACTTAATATTTGCTGGATGGAATCAAAATCAGTCAGGCAGTGAAGGGTCTTAAATGTTAGGGGCATGTTAGAAATAAGCTGCTTTCAAACCTAATAAATACAACTTTATTCACTTACACATAATTTACCCATGTCTAGAAAAGATTTGATGTAACTAATATTGAACTAAGAAGACAGCCAAAGATTTATACTCTTACAAATACATACTTTATACCCTTATATACTTCCCAAATTCTCCTTGGATTAGCGGGGAGATTACCAAGTGACTTTCATTCTACAATAGTAAATCATGGCGGGATGGCGGGGGGAGCCAAAGCTCTTATGTACGTTTTCCACTGTCTAGACTTCTTGCTTATTTTAGATCCATCTAATGGATGAAAGACAACGGGACCTTTTCCAAGGCTAGGAGAAGCAACACGTTAACTGGAGCTGTCATCATAGTCCTTCGTACGTTGGGAAGCTGCCCATCATTGTTCCAAGAAGGCAAACAGTTGGGAATGACATTGCAGGAAATGAATGACCTGACAAAGCAAATGGCTATTTGCAGTGCCGTAAAAATGTCTCATCATGATGGCGTCTCCTACTCAGCATCTTTCCTTCCTGAGGAAGGTTTGATTCTTTCTAGAGAAGAAACTGGTAATTAGGGATTTACATTTCCCTCAAAACAGAGGATGATTTTCTCTGTGCTAATGAAAATAATAGTAGCAATAAATGGCCCTTAACATAAAGTCTTAGGCTGGTATTTCAGGTGTGCTACTGCTTTTGATAAGAACCAAAAGAATCTTCTATGTGTGAATCTTATATGTTGAGGAGTGAGGGGAAATGTCAATGTCTGAGTCCCTGAGCCTTAAGATTACTTCAGTAGGATAATGAAGAGGATGTTTCATTTATAATTTTTACATAATAATAAAGGAGACAAACAAGCATCATGTACTTCCTGCTCATGGCCAAGATAACCATCCTTATCTTTTTCAGAGTTTGGATTTTGGAAAATTAAGGGCTGACTGAATTTGAATTTTTTGTACTCATTTTTATATTGCTTGTACATTCCTTTCTAAATAGGAATGGTATTTTCTTTCTGTCTCCAACTATTTTTCACACTCTCTAGTACGTTTCACCAGGACCTCATCATCTGGCCCTTGTTTACCTTTCTAGCTTCATTTCTTGAGCCTTTTTTTTTGCAGTTTTTGGGGTCGGGTTTGAACACACCACTTCCAGTATATGGGGCTAGCGCCCCATTCCTTGAGCCACAGACCGCACCTAGCTTCATTTCTTTATCCTCCATCTCCCAGACATCCACACATGTGTTGTATTTTTCTCTAATTTGGTCTTGATGTCTCTCCCCAGAAAGCGGCTATAAACTTTAACACTGCCCTGATGAGACTCCAGGAGATTTGGTTGTAATTATTTACAATGTGCCTTTCACAGGATAATTTTTTTTCTTTTCTTTTTTCTATTCTTTTTTTTTTTTTTTTTTTTTTATATAGTAGCTCACTATGCTGCCTCAGGCTACCTTAGGGCACAGCTAGGTTAGTCTAGCTCGAGGCAACCTCAAACTCCTAAATTCAAGCTATCCTGGGACTACAGGCACCTGCCACCACACCCTACTAATTTTTTTTATTTTTAGTAGAGATGGGGTCTTGCTATCGCTCAGGCTGGTCTCAAACTCCTGAGCTCAAGCGATCCTCCTGCCTCAGCCTCCAGAGTAGCTGGGACTACAAGCACCTGCCACCATATCCTGCTATTTTTTTATTTTTAGTAGAGATGGGGTCTTGCTATTGCTCAGGTTGGTCTCAAACTCCTGAGCTCAAGCAATCTTCCTGCCTCAGTCTCCTAGAGTGCTATCTTATAGGAAGGTGGTCACCAGGAGTTTGTTGTTTAAGGTAGATACCTGAGTGGACAATATGAGGAACTGGGAGGAGGCTGAGAACTGGAAACTGTGTCGAGGGTGACAAAGCCCTGCTTTTGGTATGAGAAAGTCCCGTTTATATTTAAAACGGATGCTCAAGCAACATAAAATTGTAAGAATTCCCTACAACATGCTAACCACCCTGCCACCAGCTTTACTGCACTCTCTTTGACTAGATCCCCCCAAGGCAGCCATATGGACATTATTTTGGTTCTATACATGCCCTAGGCTCCCTACAGACTTGAAACTTTAGCCCATGTTGTCAACTTGCTTAAAATATTATTTTACACATAATCCTTATTTGGATAACTTCCACTGATCTTTGGCTTGGTGAACACTTTGAATAATTCTTGGTTGACATTGCCAATTAGGATTAAGTCCCTGTATATGCTCTCTCCCCTGCCCCTACCATAACTCTGTAATTTTGGTAGACTCTATTTCCTAAACGCCCACGGCTGTATCGCCCATCCTATCCTACAGGCTCCTACTTTGCTTCTCCCTCAGCAAGCGTTGGGAACAGACCTTGGAGGACTCTGATTCTCCCTACATGGCATCTATTCTGCCCTTAGTAACTAACAGAATATGATGGAAACAATGGCCCAGGATTTTCAAGGCAGGAACAAAAAAAAAAAAAACCATGTAGCTTTTGTCTGTTTCTGTTGAGATGCTTACTCTGGCAGAAGCCAGCTGCTGTGTGAGAAATCCAACTTCCCTAAGACTGTCAGGCTGGAGAGGACTATAATGTAGGTGTTCCTGGTAACAACCGAGCAGGGGTCCCAGATGACAGCCTGAAAGAATATGGCCAATTGTATGGAGAAGTTGCCAGATAATTTCAGCCCTCCCCAGCAACCACTGGGTCTTCACAGCTCAGCCCCAGACACTATGGAACCCTGCGACCTGTTGAAATTCCTAAGCTACAAAGCCATGAGCATGATGAAATGGTGGTTCAAGGTGCTTCATTGGGGGATAATTTGTGACATGACACTGGTAACTGAAACATTGTTAGGTAAGTGGATCTTACCTAGCACCTTACCTTACCTCTCTCACCTGAGTTGTAAGATTCCAAGCCAGACTGTAAAATCATGAAGGTAGGTATCCTAGAGAATTTGCTCACCTTTATAACCTCAGCTTTTAGCCCAATGCCTGTTATTATAGGGATTATAATACTGGGGGCTTAGTAAATAACCTTAACTAATAATAATCTTAACTAAATGATAATAACCAATAATAATCTCAGCTAAATGAATAGATGAATGAATCTATTTTTCCTCTACATTTGTGTTTATCTACCTCTTCCTTGAAGCTTAAGCTTGGTGACCTCGTTGCAAATAGTTGGCATACCCAGGATATTATTTTTCTTCTCTGCCAAGTTTTATATCATTAATCTCTTCTATGTTCCTCTTGGCCACTCTTTGCCCCAGAAGTTTGGAATAATGAAGTGGCCAAGATAAAGTCCTTGTGCCATGTGGGTCTCAGGAAGCTCATGTGGTAGGGACCTTGGAATGAGGTAGAGGAGACTGGGTCGGGGGAGAAGTGGCTGGATACAGCACCCCTCCACATTCCGTGAACTTGAAAGTGGTCTTTGTGAGGATGCAGAGTCATCCATTAGAAAAATGCTGCCTCTCTCTCTCCAGATACTCTCCTAGGGCACAGGACTGAGGACACTGCACAGAGATTGCTTTCAGACCAAGGTGCCTGTCCTCACCTCCACACTCAAGGACTGTTAGCTGGTGGGGCAGAGGTGAAGGTGAAGAGTGGGGAATCCTGGTGCTGTGCTGTACTAGGTAATGTCCCTGCCTTTAAAAGTCTGTGCCATCTTCTCCCTCTACCCCAAATCCTTTTCCTGCCTTTACATTTGCATACACAGAAGACCATCAGGGCCTCCTTCACAATTGGTTCTATGAAGGATGAGTACAGCCTTTCATTCTGGAGTTCTTGCCCCAGTTATAGAGATAGAATAAGAACAAGCAGATAGGAAGAATAGAAATAAGAATAAAGAGGAGGAGGAGGAAGAACTAATTCTTATATTTAGTGTTTGCTAAATTCCATTAATTGTAATAAGAGCTTTTTTGCATAATCCCATTTAATCTTTAACAAAACAACAATTCACAAGATAATTTCCAATTTGTAGATGAGAAAATTAATGCTGAAAGTAACTCTTTCAAGACTACACAGTTAAAAAATGTTGGAACCAGAAGTGATAGCAAAGGTTGGCTACTTTTAAATTCCCTGTTGTTTCCATTCAACTAAGATATAAGGAGTTCTGTTGTCACCCAGAAGTATCCAAATAGCAGTGTTCAAACAGGATCATGATATGGATATCACTTTGATTCTGACACTATCAGACTGGCCTTCCATTACTCCATTACTGCTTAAATCCTGCATCCCCGACTACTCCCCCTGGATGCCTGAGCATGGCCAGAAACTGACTGGAGTCCAATGTCTTGGCCACAACTTGAAGATCAAGAGTTCAGGCTATAAAATTCCAACACAATGAATGGCACCCATAGAGAAGATAGTTGAGTAATCCAGTTGGTGCTTCTCAGCCACACATTGCTTCATGGCCTAGAATGTATGTGTTTCTGGCATAAGAAATGTGACTTCCCTAAGATCTATTCTGGTCAACCACATTAGTTGTACTAATCATAGTAGTCATGTGAACTGAGTTGGTTTTGTTAACCACCCCCCCCCACCCGCAAGATACAGTGTATACACAAGCTCTATTTGCTAAGGTGCCACAGAGTCAGTAATTTCTTCCATGTTTACAGAAAGGAATAAGAAAATGGGACTAGAATCTAGTGCCTACATTCTGGACCAGGCTGCTCCAAGGTTACAAGGAATTCTCAAGGGCATTTCACAGCTTCAGGAGAAGGCTTTCTCAAAATAAGGGCTGGGCTGCTGAGACTATGGCCAGGTATCTATACCTGAGTGCTACAGTTTAGAACTGTAAAACGAAGGATGGCCATCCAGCAATTCCTTTTGATTATTTTGGCTTTATTTTTTGAATGCAGCAATTTCCTGATCATCTATTGTGGAGCACTCTGTTTGGTCACTTAGCCCTATGGAGGACTCCAAGAAGCAGGAAATGTGACCACTGCCTTCAGAATATTACAATATGTTGGATAAAAGTAAGTTTTCAACAAACACATGCCCCAGAGGATTAGAGGAGCCCAGCCGCAAAAATGGTCCCAAAATGCTAGAAAGTACACACTAGGGAGAAGTCTATTCCAACAGGCTGTAACATATTGAATTTTGATCATGGGTTTACTCCTATGGTTTGATTCAGTTTGACCTTTGAAACCTCTTGAAAACCATACATTAAGCTACAGAATGGAAATAATTGGTCCTATATCCTAAGTTTAACTAGCTTGCTACACTTATTGATTACAGAAAGGTTACATATTTGAACAGATTGCTTTGTCATTTACTACTGTTGGATGGGTCAGAACATATTGGTTCATAACATATGCGTGCTGACTTTTACTTCTTGAAGTCAGGATATGTATTGAAATGTATAATTGTTATAGACAATAACTTACATACAAGTTACTCTGCCAATACATGGTACCGAAGCACCTTTCGGTTCTAATATACTTCATGTGGGCACGTTCTCGTACATTGAGAGAAAAATATGAAACTTCTCTCCAAAAATTTCACTTTTGAGAATATGATGTAAGATGTAAAGCAGCAGAATTCTATCTTCAAGATGGAAAATTCCAGACTCCTGAGTGGTGTTAGTTTTCAATCACCAAAAAAGAAAAAGAGGAAGTTAGAACAAATAATAACAAAATAAACAAACAAAACAACCCCCAAAATGTTAGCTCCAGAAGAAAAGATAAACTAAATTGAGAAAGAAAGGTAAAAGACAAAAAGACAAAAAAAATAAATAGCAAATAAAATAGGGCCTATTAAAAATGTGACCACCACTGCAATGGACCCCAGTTGGGGGTGCCGACAATGAACTCTCTCTCTCTCTTTTTTTTCTGACACAAAGTCTCACTATGTCACCCTCGGCAGAGTGTGATTATACAGCTTGATTTGCTATGATCTGTCCTCTCTTGGCTGATAGTCCTAAAATAGGATTCAGCTTAGTTCCCAGTAAATGACACCAAACACCAAAAGCAATGAGTGACTCACAACTTTGAAAATCAGTTGAAAGGGCGACCAAAATGGGTCCAAGTTTATACTTAGTATTAATGGAGCTGTTTCCTTTTCTTCTAATAATAAGTCATACAATGGCATTCTCTAAGGTCTAAAAAAAGTAGAAAATATTACAAAGTCTATTTTAACATGGAACTTTCCACTTTTGATTTTTTTTTTTCTAGTTAAGTACTGAGAGCATTTCAAAAGCACTCAAAAAGTTATCATGTCGTGATGCTTAAGAAAGAGGAAGGGGGTAACACTGTGTCATGATATTAGAATGAATTGTGTGAGTAAGTGCAATAAAAATGGTATTACAGATGGTGCCTCTCCTTTTAATGCCTTAGTACTTTTCCATTCTTTAAAAGTTCATTGCCTGTCTTAGCACCCGTAGCTCAGTGAGTAGGGCACCAGCCATATATGCCTAAGCTGGCAGGTTTGACCCTGGCCCGGGTCTGCTAAACCACAATGACAACTGCAACCAAAACATAGTCGGGTGTTGGGGTGGGGCGCCTGTAGTCCCAGCTACTCTGGAGGCTGAGGCAAGAGAATCGCTTAAGCCCAGGAGTTTGAGGTTGCTGTGACCTGTGATGTCACGATACTCTGCCGAGGGTGACATAGTGAGACTTTGTGTCAGAAAAAAAAGAGGGAGAGTTCATTGTCGGCACCCCCAACTGGGTCCATTGCAGTGGTGGTCACATTTTTAATAGGCCCTATTTTATTGAGTCTGTGTTTTATGTCACTATCAGTGCTTTTTTCACTTGCCTTTCAGCTTGTAGTCATTCACCACATAAAAATACCAGAATGAATAAGTGACTGGATACAAAATGCAGAATAATAACCATGTAATATGTAATGTGCCGTAAATGTGGTACACACATATTACATAGTATGGCAAAACCTTGGTAATTGCCTGTCTGGTTTAATTTTCAGCTGAGTATAGGGAAAAAATTCTGAGGTTGTGCTATCTTTTCCTCTGTTATTATTATTACAAATATCTGTATTGGTCAGGGAACCACATAAATCCATCACTCCAGTTTTATAGTCCGCAGAGTTTTTGGACTTGGACTAAGGTAAAACACTTCTTCAAGCTCAGCTTTCCAGAGTTTTCTTACTTTTTTCATCAGTAATGAATTTCAAGTTAACATTTAGATAATAAGAACTGAGTTCCCTATGAAATTGTGGGGTAGCTAAACCACAAATAGGGAGGTGCATGATGAGGGGAAGGACGTGGTGTTCTCATCCATCTTGTTGACAGATGGCTTTAAACAGGAAGGGCCTTCTAGAATCCAGGACTCATTCTGAAGGGTCTATACTCAGAAGAAAAGGAGGCATTGTGATATGGGGGTGGGGGGAGTGGGTGTGGGTGGGCAAAATTCTAGTGTGCACCAATTCCAGCCCCCTGTTTTTCTACCAGTTATAGCCTTTATCCTTAAACTGAAAGTCCAAGGAGACATGGACTTGAGAGGGCAGTTCAAGTCACTATCATGTTAAATTATTCCTCACATTCTGCCAACAATGAGTGAGTATGCCAGATGCTGGAGACTTTGAGACAAACACCCCAAGTCCCTATCTGCAGGTAATGTAGAGTCTAGTGAAGGAATTTGTATTCATTTCCTAGGGCTGCCAAAACAAAGTTTCACCAGCTGGGTGGCTCACACAACAAAAATTTCTTGTCTCACAGCTCTGGAGACTAAAAGCCCAAGATCAAGAGGTGGGCAGGGTTGACTTTTTCTGAGATTGTGAAAGGGAATCTATTCCACGCCTCTCTCCTGGCTTGTGGTGGCCTCAGGCATTCCTTAGCTTACACACGGCCACCTTCTTCCTGTGTCATCACCACCTCTTCTGTACATGTCTGTCTCTGTATCCAAAGTTCCACCTTTTATAAAGACATCAGTCCTATTGGATTAGAGACCACCTTTATGACCTCATCTTACCTAGATCCCCTACAAAGACCCAATTTCCAGATAAGGTCACAAACTGACCTTATCAGAACTTCAACATCTTTGTGGAGGAGACAATTTGGCCCATAACAAGGTGCTGTTCAAATGGGTAAATGTTCCATCATCTCCATCCCTTCCTTGTTGAACTTCTCCTCCTGAAATTCTGCAGTGTAGGCTTTTACAACCCAATGTGATTTCATTGCTTTTTCTCCAAAGTTCCAGAAACATTTGGAACCCCACTTTGACATGAAAATAAATACTCAACTGCCAACTTCTCCTAGTCCTTACCTGGTGCTGCTCCCCAGATCCTGTCTTGCATAGTGATATTTTTTGGCATTGATGACCTAAGCTCTCTGCCCGAGGACTTCACTGGCACAGAAGTTTCATTCAAAAAATGTTATTTTGATGCCGATTTCCCTAGGTTCGGTATACCCTCCTGCCTGGGCTCAGCATACCCTTCTGCCTTCAACGTGAACTCACAGTTTAGTGAGGGACAGCATAAAATGAAACACAGAGGAACAGAAGCTTTGGTTAAAGCAGAAACAGAGTGTTACAGGAGTGTGCAGAATCCAGGCTGAAGTTGAGGGAGAGGAGGGCATGGGAGGCTTCATGCAGGGGGGCACACCTGAGCTGAGCTGAGCTGAGGTGTACCTGCAGTAGGATGTACCCAGGCAGTGATATGAATGTGGAAATTGTAGGCAAAGGAGTAGAAAAACATACTGGGACAGATGAAAAGGTAAAAGAAGAGTATATAAAAAGAAGCTTATTAAATAACAGAAATTGTAAATGAATAAAAGCGAATAAGGAAAAGAGCGCCATGTGTTTAAAAGAGTTGTATGGGAGTCCGTTCCTTTCTGACAGGTACCAGCGTGTCTCAGTCAGTTTGGGTGCCTATAACAAAGTACCATCGTGTGGGTGGTTTAAGTAACAGAAATTTATTTCTCACAGTTCTGGAAGCTGGGAAGTCTAAGATCAAAGTGCCAAACACCTATTCTTCCACAGGGCCTCCATCCCCATGATCTCATCTTAATATAATTATCTCACAAAGACTCCCCTCCAAACACCATCACATAACATTTGAGAAGACACAAACATTCAGTTTGTACCACAGCTTTTTCCAGTATTAAGAGAAAAAAATGAGTGCAAAATTGACTGGCTCATCTGGATGCCCATGACTGGATCACTACAAACCACAAGACTAGTCTTTCTCCACTTAATCAAACCTATGCCCAGTTAGTGGGGCTCTCATAATGGTTCACCACATGGTTTAAAAATAGACTTACTAAGAAAGTCTATGGTTTGAGTGTGCACCCCAAAAGTTCATGTGTTGGAAAATTAATTGTCAATGTAACAGTATTGGGAAGTCAGGCCTTTAAGGATGACTGAGTTATGAGGGGAGAGCCCTCATAGATGGAGGTCTATAATAATGCTATATAGGAATGAATTAGTTCTCACGAGATTGAGTTGTTATAAAAATGAACTCGGCTTGGCACATGGCACAGTGCCAGCCACATATGGTTATGGTGCCAGCCACATACACTGAGGTTGGCAGGTTCAAACCCGGCCCAGGCTAGCTAAAACAACAATGACAGCCACAACCCAAAATAGCCCAGCGTTGTGGCAGGCACCTGTAGTCCCAGCTACTTGGGAGGCTGAGGCAAGAGAATTGCTTAAGCCCAGGAGTTGGAGGTTGCTGTGAGCTGTGATGCCACAACACTCTACCAAGGGTGACATAGTGAGACTCTGTCTCAAAAAAAAAAAAAAAGCTCAGTTCACCTTTGCAATTTCCTTTGCATGCACTTGCTTTCATCTTCCACCATTCTGCCACGTATGGCAGTAGGAAGTCTCTAGCCAGAAGCTGCTGACACGTTCTTGGACTTCCCAGTTCCAAAACCATAAGCTACATAAATATCTTTTCTTTATAAATTATCTAGTTTGTGGCATTCAGTTATAGCAACAGAAAATGAATTAAGGCAAAGATAATATTTTATTATTATTTAGTCATATAAACAGAGGCTTCTCTGGCAACCCACTGGCTCACCCAGCTCAGGGCTGCAAAACAGTGGACCTAGCTCTTCCCCAGTGTGGGTGATAACAATCTCACCTAGACTTGGGACAACTGTTCCACATCCCCCCTGCTGTCATGTGATTCATGGGTTGCTATTACTCCATCTCTCTTTCCACCTGATGTCATAAGGCCCCCCAGAATCTTATGATCTAATCCTAATTTAAGACAGGAAACCAAACCCACATTGCCTTATTTACCTCAGAGGAGAACTCTTCATCTCCTGATCCCTTAAAAATGCACATCAGACCTTTGGATAAGTGTAAAAGTTTGCCAGGTTGTCAAATAAACTACAAAATTTAAGGATTACTATGAGGGCTGAAAATTTTAATTGAGTCTGCACTAAATAAAACATGGTGGAAATATACATCTCATTCGTTATGTAATCACCAGTGTATTTTCAGAAACAAAACCTCAGTATTCCTTTAAAATAGTATGGTTATCAGGAAGGAAGTAGCTGATGTCACTTGTTTTTCTTTTAAGTCATCAAGAACCTCAATCAGGGTTAAGCCATAGAAAGCTGTCAGCACACATACATCTGACATTTTTTAGCATAAGCTGTGTTGGTGGGAAGGAGAAAACTGCCTAGAAAAAGAAAAAGACACAGTGTACAGTAAGAATATGTGTAGGAAAAACAAGGCCAATAATGCAACAATGTGGCTAACCATACTTTGGTTTTCAGGATGGAGATTTCAGGCCCCTAAGTAATTGTGTTCCCTCTTGGCCCCTGAGTGATTGTGTTGCATTTGCTCTGGATGTCTGTCTTATTTTCAACCCTTTTCCTGGTGGTTTGTGGGCCAAGCTAACTGCCGGCCCAACACTGGGGCATCACCAAGTTCTAAACACACAAATACCCTCAGGGCTTAGCTTCCATTCCCTGGGAGGGAGGGGAGAGCTGGTATTTCACGGGTCAGGCCCTGGAATTCAGCACTGTCTCTAAACAGGAAAAAAGAGATGTTTACAGTTTATGTCTGGTTCAGGAGCTGGCATGTTTCTCTGAGATATGTTTGGTAAAGCCGGAATTCTAAATTTGATGCAGAAAATAATCACTAAATATTTATAATAAGGACTCAATGTTTTCCACTTATTTCCACATCCTATCTCCACATCCAGCCTCAGTTATTTAGAGGGTCACTGACAGTTTATTGTTGCAGAGTCTGCATGGCATCACATGAAAAAGAAGAAACCATTCATTAGTTAATCAGGCCAGTAAATCCCACTGAATACTTATTATTTTCAGGGAGTTACAAAGAACTGTTAGACCCAGTTCTACCCTACAAAGAACATGCAGTGGGGCTGGTGACTGGCCACAGGACAGGAAGCTGGTTCCTGGTGTTTCGTTCACCACTGAATCTCCCTCATCTAATATATTGTTTATTTAGTACATTCTCGATGTTTAACAAATATTTGTCAAAAAATGAATGCGATCAACACCCCATGAGGACAGTAAGTCCTTTCCAAGCTGAGATGTGACACTCCTGGCTTATGTGATTAGGGGAGGGTTCATAAAGCCGTGTGTGTGTGTGTGTGTGTGTGTGTGTGTGTGTGTGTGTGAGAGAGAGAGAGAGAGAGAAAGCAAGAGAGTCAGTGAGAGAGAGAAGAGATTTGAGTAATGCTTTTGGGAAGGGGTAGTCCTGGATGCTGGTGGAGGGTTGAGGGAAGAAGGAATTACTTCTTCAGGTAAAGGGACATAGGTGAGTCCAGCCAGGAGACTGGGACACCCATAGCTTTCCGGAGAGAGAAAGGCAGGAGTACAAGAGGCAGGATAGGGTTGGAGGAGAAGGGTAGGTTAGAGTCAGACTGGGCAGGAGAGTGGGTAGGGGTGGGGAGGCCTTTGAAATCACTTCTAAATGGACTTCACCATGTAATTGAGAAAAGAAAATCATGGACAGTGGAGAGGTGTGGCCAGGGAGAAACCCAGAACCCGACTGGACACGGGAACCCCTGGTGGGCCCCATCCTAGTTGGTCCTAGTACCATGAGGCTCTCCTCTTGCTTTAATTTTGACCATTAGAAAAGAACTTTTAAAAAAAAAACCTGACTTCCTATGTGCTTGTCCAAGTGAGTCATAGAATTATATTCACAGCCAATTTAACGTAAAGATATGAACAAGAGGAAGAACAGATCCCAGAATCACCAGAAGGCTGCTTAGTTTAAGGAAAAAAAAATGTCTTAGAAAGGAGCGACAGTGCCTGGCTCCCTCTCCTCATGGGGAAGAAGATTGCAAGGGGCTTGGTGAGCGTGTAGCATAGGCTTCACAACACAAAGGGTGTGAGTATGTGTAACAGTGTGTGATGTGTGTATGTTGTGTGTGTAGGGTGTTTGTGGTACGTATTGTGCCTGTGTGTTTATCTTTGGTGTGTGTATGTATGCATGTGTGGGGTGTGTGTGTGTGTGTGTGTATGTGGGCTGTATGCATAGGGGTGTCTGAGCATTGAAGGGTTGGAGGAAAAACAAAGATGATATGGGGGGGGAAGGAGCGTGATTGGTGGGACCACACCTATGGTCCATCTTCCAAGGGTACATGTGAATCTTTCTAAATGCAAAATATAAATGTCTGAACACAATAACTAAGAAAATACCATGAAGGCTATGCTAACCAGTTCGGTGAAAATATTTCAAATTGTATATAGAACCAGCACACTGTACCCCATGACTGCATTAATGTACACAGTGATGATTTAGTTAAAAAAAAAAAAAGAGAGAGAGAGAAAATCTCATTAAAAAAAAAAGAAAGATGACATAGGGCCCAGTCTATGCCGAGCTTCTTCCAGGTGGGCCCTGTGCAGGCAGAGCCGAGTCTTCCGTTTGCATCTCTGTGGATGATCATGATCTTGACAATCTCCACGATAGTTATAAGAATAAAAACCAAATTAGTTAGGGTAGCAGTAAAAAAACTAAAATCCTCATGAGATTAGATTTCTCAATAAAATAGTTACAGGAATTGTTTAAACTCCAGGAAAGAGAATTTTTTCCTATAATTAACTTTCCCATCAGTCTTGCAATCATCTTATTCATCTAAGGAACTTTCAGCCCCCACTCCCCACTCTCCCCCTGGGGGGGCATCCCTCCTCAGATCCCAACTCGGCTCACCGTCCAATGGACCCTAGCCCATTCCCTGGACTCCAGAGCCCTGGTGAGGAAACTCAGCATTAGTCGGGATCATCAACCATAGGTGGATACACGACGCCCTGCAGAAGCTTTCAAAGGCTGCTTTTGTCTGTTGGGTACCACATCACTTTTCTGGTGAGGCATTTCAGAGACTTTCTTTCCACTAGAGGAAGGAGTACAAGGACTTACAACCTTTCTGTGCAAGAACCACATGCACCCCCCTACCTCGTTGGGGCCGGTGGCCAGGTACGAAGAGGAATGGTTCAGTGAGGGGAACTAGTTTACTCCACTCTCCTAGTTACAAAAGCAAACTTCCAATGATAAAAACAGGATAGCACAAACATGCCTGAGAAGTTTAAAGAAAGTAGAACGTGGGTCACTGTGAAATGCTTAGGGAAGGAGTTATCAGGTGCTAGGATGGGAGCCAGATGACTGAGCAGGATTGGGTAGGTGGGAGAGCGAGGGGAGCTGGGAAGGGGGGAAGGGGAAGAAGGGCCTTCCTAGCATTCCGGCAGGGAGGGTCACAAAGGCCAGAGCTGAGAATGGGCATGATTTGTGGAGTCAGGGCTTCCACACCACTACCCTCTGTCCTGGAGTCCAGAGGAGAAAGTTGGATACCTAACCACCTGCAAGGGCAGTGAGCACACACATAAATGTTTGAATAGAAATCATTACATGCATGTCTCTGAAATCCTTTTACCTCCTTTTCCTTAATCTGAAAATCGCCTGAGAATTAGTAATGATAACAATATCTCACAGGTATAAAGGTACAAACAACTTCAAAGAGGCTTTCCTATCTTTGCCTGGTCTATGACGTGCATCATTAACTCACTTGAAGTGCCCCTGCATATACCCACTCTTTGAGGTATGAAGAATGCTTATCAGTTTAGCGTTGCATTTTTAAAATTCCATTTATTTAAAATACTTGCTACAATTTTCCTTCTGTGCTCCAAAAAGCTGATAAGGTTCTGCACTGAGCACTCATTGGCTTCAGAAGTATGCTTCCTCCAGAGCACTTGGGGAGGAAAAGCAAGAGTGACCTGGGGTCCCTTCATTAGAAATCCAGGAGCCAGGTAAGGTGGCTGTTGCCACTGTTGCCAGAAATGCAACTGTAGGCCCCCAACTTCCCGCCCTGACCAAGGGAAGAGCACCATTTAGCAGAGCCGACTCCACAACCCCCAGCTAGGGAAGCCGGACCAGTGTTTCTCCCTTTTGTTTGTTGAAAACCACACACTGGGAAGTATCACACCCTCCCACCACCCTACCTCAGAAACTGTCCCTATTGGTCTGTGGCACCTGCGTGTGAACAAGGTATTCTTAAGACTGTGTTTAGATTTTCCAGAAGTCCCCTAAGCATGGGGATTCTGTTCCTGCTGTCCTAGGGACCCTGGAACCCAGGAGCGTGGCCAGGTCATCACCCCTGACCCTTCATCACCCTTGAAGGAATTTGACTTAGCCCTGAGACTTAGACTTCTGCGGTTGAAGACAGAGTTCTGAGGTCTAACTTTCCGGGGGAGGAACCACTGGAGTAGTAATGCAGTTTTTCAAATAGCCACCCTTTTTTGAGTGGCTACTTAGAAGCCAGGTCCCATGCTTGGCTGAGTGTTTTCTGTCATCTACTGCTTAACCTCTAAGGCATATATTGCTACACTACACTGTTTCACGCTTGAGAAAGCTAAAAACCAGAGAGGGTAAAGCAAGATCTTACAGCTAAGACCACCCATAGTGATTTTCATATAGGTTCCCAAAACCAGCGTGGTTCTTGTATGTAAATTAATTCCCTTCCTTCAGTAATATTTACTGAGCTCCTCTGAAGTGTCTGGGTTTAGAAACACACCTGTGAATAAAACATACAAAGCTCTAGCTTTCGTGGAAGGTTACATGCTATTGGATAGAAACCGAAAATTCACAGATACGTAACATGTTACGTGATGAAATGCTATTTATTTATAAGGAAATGGTGCATTTCTGATGACAGGACATGAAAATATTTCCCATTATGTCAAGAACAATTTCTAAATTCCTGGAACCTGTCATAGCCGGCTGTGATGACAATACAATGGTTCCCAGCCAGCGTTAAGACATGTCCCAGCCAAACAGGTATATCTCAGCTTGTTGGAAAACAACTACAATGGAAATATTACAACACAGATGGGCTGCATGACGCCAGGTAATGATCCAATCCTGTGAGCCTTACTTCTCTTTACCTTGATTGGAAATGAATTCCCTCTGCTTCTTTCTTCACAAGGAGGTTTTAAAAACTGACCCTTGCCAATCTGGAAACTATTTGGAGATTCCCATGAGGAAAGGGCTATGTACCTCTGTGATTACTGGTATTGTTTTCATTAAATATGACATGATTGGGAATTACTGGGAAAAACCACCACTGATGAAATGGGTTTCAAAAGATGTGACAAATTAGCATGCCTAGAAATTGGCCACAAAATCAGGAGGCTGATGAACTATCAGTGTTTGTAAGCTATATAACTAAGCGGTTTTGTAAAGTAGTGTGATTTAGGGATGAGGCAAGAAGAGAGTCCCATTTTAGAAAATAAGTGATTTAATAATGGAACTATGCACTTTGCAAGGACAGTTTTCCCTAGAAATAGCGAGATTTGTTAATACACAGACAACAGGGGGTTCCTGCATCATTCTAAATGGATGTACCTGGCTGCCTGAGGCACCTGGAATGTCAAATATAAACAGTCTACCCAAATCATAATCAGAACATTCAGTAAAACCAAATATCCTTTGTCTAGGAGGAGTTGAAAATTAACCTCAAGTAAAACTGATTTCATACAAACCCGTATCATTCCATCATATTTTTATATTTCTGACTGCTCTAACCACTTCCAGCACCTTCAAATACTTTTTGGTAGTAAATTGAGTTTAAACCCTTACTCAAGGTATTAAGTAGTTAGTGTAATGATCATTGCAAAATTACAAATCTTATTCTTCTTTCTTTTTTCTTTTCTTTTTTTTTTGAAACAGAGTCTTACTCTGTCATCCTAGGTAGAGTGCTGAGGGCCTTGGCACCATCATAGCTCACAGCAACATCAAACTCCTGGGCTTAAGCGATACTCTTGCCTCAGCCTGCTGAGTAGCTGGGACTACAGGCACCCACCACTGTACTTGGATAATTTTTTTGCTCATTTTAGTAGAGACAGGGTCTTGCTCTTGCTCAGGATGTTCTCAAAGTCCTCAGTTCAAGCAATCTGCCCACCTCAGCCTCCCGGAGTGCTAGGATTACAGGCGGGAGCCACCACGCCCAGCCTTATTTAATGTCACTTAGGAAAAACTAAAACTTGATTTTTCAGAAACCAGTGTTTCAGAATTGATAATATTTTTTTACTATAAATTTGTAGACAAGACTTTTCACCATTTCTCCTCAACTCAAAAAGAGAAGTAAAGATGAGCTGTCCCAATATATTAGCACTGTACTTACAGAGGAAAACACGCTTTTTGAAGTTATCTGAATTTTTCTGTGTGTCTTAAATTCTTAGAACAAAAAGATCCAATAAAATTAAAAGTGGCAGTGGTGGCAGTGATTGTTTTATAAACACTATCTCCTATTGTTTTATAAACACTCTAAATCTGCATGATCCCCTAAGAAAGGCACCAGCCCATCTGTGGCTATCAGAGCAGGTTAAGCAGGGCTGCCCTGAAGTGAGATGGGCTCTAATTGTAGAAAGCCCATCAGATTTCAAAGACAGTATAAAGAAAAGAACTAAAAATATTAATAATTTTCATTTTAAGTGAAACTATCTTGGATATATTAGGCAAAGTAAATTACAGGCGTTAATTTGACCTGTTTTATATTTTTCGTGTAGCTCCTGGAAAACGTAGACATATGTAAGGGGCTTGCATTGTATTTCTCTTGGACATTGCTGCTCTAAGACTGAAGAAAGTGTTGTGACTTAAAGTCTACCTCGTCTGATACAGCATGGCTACTCCTTCCTGCTCTCTTTCGGTTTTAATTTACAGGCAATATTTTTGTCCATTCCTTCATCGTCAGTCTATGCAGCCTGAAAGGTGAAGAGCAACATGTAGTCGGGTCTTGTTTTTCATCCGGCTCTCCGCTCTGTGTCTTTTGATGAGAGAATTTAATCTATTTACATTCAAGGTTATTATTTATAGGTAAGGACTTAGTACTACCATTTTGTTAATTATTTTCTGGTGGTTCTGTATTTCCTTTCTTTTTTTCTGATCGGATAATTTTCTCCAGTAGTATGCTTTGATTTTTTACTTTTTATTTTTTGTGTGTCTGCTACATGTTTGTGTTTGTGTGTGTGTGTTTACCAATGATGTGCATAAAACATCTTACAGCTATAACAGGCTTTTTTTTTTTGGGGTAGAGACAGAGTCTCACTTTATCACCCTGGATAGAGTGCCGTGGCATCACACAGCTCACAGCAAACCTCCAGCTCTTGAGCTTAGGTGATTCTCTTGCCTCAGCCTCCAGAGTAGCTGGGACTACAGGCGCCCACCACAACGCCCAGCTATTTTTTTTGTTGTTGCATTTTGGCCAGGGCTGGGTTTGAACCCACCACCCTTGGTATATGGGGCCGCCGTCCTACCCACTGAGCCACAGGCGCTGCCCTATACCAGGCTATTTTAAGCTAATAACAACTGTAATTACATAAAATAAAACTACACTTTTACTCCACCTTCCATTTTATGTTTTAAATAGTAGTTTTGTCCTTCAACTTTCACACTAAAGATAGGTGATTTATATACCACCATTATAGTATTAGAATATTCTGAACTTGACTGTGTACTTACCTTTCCCAGTAAATTTTATACTTTAAAAAGTTCTCCTGTCACTAATCAGTATCCTTTTATTTCAGCTTAAAGAACTCCTTTTAGCATCTTTAAAAATAGATTTAGGGGGTACAGTCAAATTCCATTATATGTATATATTATATAGTAGTAGATGGTGGGACTTTGGTGTGTCTATCAACCAAGTAGTGTACATCGTACCCAAAGGTAATTTTTCATTTCTCATTCCTCTTTGCCCCTTCCTTTGAGTCTCCAGCGCCCATTTTACCACTCCGTGTGCTCTATGTAGCCATAATTTAGTTCCTACTTGTAAGTGAGAGAATGCGGCATTTATTTTCTGTTCCTGAGTAACATCACTTAGGATAATGGCCTCTAATTCCATCCAAGTCTCTGCAAAAGACATTATTTTATTCTTTCTTATTGCCAAGTAGTACTCCATGGTGTATCTACACACCAAATTTTCTTTATCCACTGATCAGTTGATGGGCACTTAGGTTGATTTCATGTCTTTGCAATTGTGAATTGGGCTGTGATAAAGATAAGAGTACAGGTATATTTTTGCCAAAATGATCTCTTTTCCTCTGGGTAGATATCCAGTGGTGGACTTGCAGGATCAAGGGTAGATCTACTTTCGGCATAGAAGTTATACTAATCTGCGTTCCCACTGACAGTGTATAAACATTCCCTTTCACTGCATATATCCCAACATCTACTGGTTTCTTTTCCCACTTTTTAATAACGGCCATTCTAATTGGACTTTTAATTTGCATTCCCTGATGGTTAGTGATGTTGAGCATTTGTTCAGCATATCTTCTTTTGAAAAATATCTGTTCATTAGCCCAGTTTTTAATAGGGCTGTTTATTTTGTCTTGAAGAGTAATTTGAGTCCTTTGTAGTTTCTGGATAACAGTTCTTTGTTGGACATGTACTTTGCAAATATTTTTCTCATGTTGGAGGTTGTATATTTGCTTTATTGATTGTTTCTTTTGCTCCAGGAAAGCTTTTTAGTTCAATAAGTCCCATTTGTCTATTTTTGTTTTTTATTGCTTTTGCTTTGGGGTTTTAGTCACAAGTTCTTTGCATAGGCCAATATCCAGAAGAGTTTTTCTGAGGTTTATTCTAGAATTTTTATTGCTTCAGATCTTACCTTTAAGTCTTTAATCCATCTTGAGTGAATTTTTATCTATGGTGAGAGATAGGAAACCACTTTCTTTCTTCTGCATTAGGTGATCCAATTTTTCCCAGATCAATTTATTAAACAGTGCATCTTTTCTGTGTATGTTTTGGTCTGCTTTGCCACAGATGGGTTGGTTGTACAAGTATGATTGTATTTACGGGTTCTCTATTCTGTCCCATTGACCTATGTGCCTTGTGTTTGCCAGTACCATGCTGTTTCAGTTACTATACCCTTTTATTTAACAGCATAATCTGAAGTCAGGTAATGTGATGCCGCTAGTTTGTTGTTGTTGCTGTTATTTGTTTAGGATTGCTTTGGCTACTCAGGCTCTTTTTTGGTTTCATATGAATTTCAGAATTTTTTTTCTAATTCTGTGAAAAATGATGTTGGGATATTGATAAGAATTGTCTTGAAACTGTAGATTGCTTTAGGCAATATGGTCATGTTCATCATATTGATTCTCAGGTCCATGAAATGGGCTGCAGCAGGCCTAGGGTCATAGGGACCAGCTTGGAGCCTGGGGCTGGCCTGAAGCTGAGGCAGACATAGAGCTTGTGTCCATAGGGGCTGATCTAGAGCTTGGGATCAGGACTACTGGCCTGGTGCCTGGAGCAATGGGGTCTGGCCAGGAGGCTGGGGCTCACTGAGATAGGCGTGGATCCTGGGTCTGCTGGAGTATGGGACTTCCAGGACCAGCCTGGATGGTATGGTTGCAGGGACCAGCTTAGCATTGAGCAGGACTGGTACCTGAGGCCAGGGGTGTTGATCTGGCACTGGGGAAGGTTTGAAGCCTAGAACTACATGGACTTACATGGATATGGACTAGTCTGGAACCCTGAGCTGGCTGCTGAGGTGGGTCTGAAGCCAGCAACCATTCAGACCAGTCTGGTGCTAGGGGCTGGCCTGGCCCTGGGGCAGGCAACCAAGTTCACTAGGTAGGCCTGGAGTTTGGGATTGCAGGATTTGGCCTAACATCAGGGCAGGCCTGGAGGCTCAGTTCTCAAGTACCAGCTTAGACTCTGGGGTTATGGGGTTTTTCTAGCGTGGGCGCAGTGTTGGGGGCTGAGGCAAAATCTAGTGCTTACTCCCCTCTTTTTGCCCACACAAAGGGTGTCTCTCTCCATGCTGTGCTGCCTGAGGTTGAGGGAAAGGTGATATGGGTAATATAAACTGTCTTTTCTTCCTTCTTCAATTTGTCTTTTCTTATTTCCATGCTAGAGCCAGATGCTATGATCTCTCATCTGTCTTTTGTGTGTGTGTGTGTGTGTGCATGTGTATAAAGGTATTTTCTTGCATGGATAGTTGTTCAAATTGATGTTTCTGTGGGGGGGATAAAGTCTTATCCTGCTATAAAGTCTTATCCTGGCACCTTACTGACATGCCAACAAAGAAGGTAACTCAGTTGGTCTCAAAGAATTTTTAAATTAAATTGAAATTATATTTAAACAAGACACACCTCAAGGAGGCATCAAGATTATATTACTAAGTGCAGGCTTTTATACACTCCCCCCCCCACTGCTTCAGACAAGAACAATGACAGGTAAAGTATGAGTAAATAAACAACATTATGGCTTGGCGCCTGTGGCACAATCGGCTAGGGCGCCAGTCACGTACACCTAGGGTGGCGGGTTCGAGTCCCCAGCCTGGGCCCGCCAAACAACAATGGTGGCTGCAACCAAAAAATGGCCGGGCGTTGTGGCGGGCGCCTGTGGTCCCAGTTGCTTGGGAGG